>JASCZW010004839.1:0-244337 GCA_034211315.2 Aedes japonicus
ACTAGTGAAGCCGAATTTAAGTTCCTCAAACCAACTCAGTCTTCAACTGAAATTCACAATCAAATCAGCAACAATCCCACTCAAGCAGAAGCCCATCTGCCGACTCCCCTCCCCCCTCAGCAAGACAAACCACTCCACTCTCAGACGGAAGAGGAGAACTTGAACAGTCATCATGTCTATTTCATTACCCCAATTTATCAGCAATTTACCTCGCATCCATCAAGTCCTCCTTGAGTAAATTCAGCGCTTTTGAGCGGGTGATTTTTCCACAATTTCCCGCCGGGGTCGAACTTCCAAAGCCAAAACCATACATTATCCTTTCTGCACAATTCTCTCCCACACCATAACACTCCATCCGACACCAACGACCGATGTCGATATTACGGTTTTGTGGCTGTCGTTGGTGGGCCGACTGTCGGCGACAAATCAAGACAGCATCCAACCCTTCGCCATCAAAAATCACCTCCCATCTCCACCCCTCCGTAGCATCCGTAAGAACCAAAGTGCCATTTCACGCAATCAGATTCTTCGAGATTTGCGCCACGGATTCAATTTGCCCGTCGCCGCCTCAATCGGTGACTGTTTGTGACGCCTAAACAGGCTTGCAAATATGTATTCATGTACTGGGTGGGTGGAAAAAGGCGGCTTTGTCGGTAGGCAGTCACCGTGGAAATGTTTATTCCCTTGCAGCTTTTCGGCTCCGGAGCGATTTGTCGAACGATCTTTGGCAGCACAACATTCATCCATCAGCACCTGCCAAAGGGTGAGAGATTATGTGGTTCGCCCCGTTCCACTGTGCCGCAATCTTCCCAACATCTTCGTTTACTGGAAAATCTCGGAAGCTGCCGGTTGGAATCGAGCCGTGTGTCGATCAAATATGAAGATATATGAGATTTCCGATTTTCCTTCTGTCACCGCAAAGTTCCAGAACACGTCGCACACGTATGTGTTTGTAAGACTGATTGAACCTGCCTTCCCGCTTCTGCCCTCCCCGTCTCTACAGTTCCCCGGATTGATCAAGGCTTTATCGAGAAAATCCTGCACAGCAAACACTCACTCGACTCCTTCCTTCCGCCACTTTATGCTTCTTTCATCCTGATGGGGTTGCATTGGAAGGGATCTCGATGGATTGGGGTAAAAAAATACGTCGTCACCACCAACAAATCAGCTGCTCAGAAATCAAAGAGAAGGGAAATTTGTGACATTTGATACACGATATGAATAAATTATACTTCGAGAGATTGACGCGATCTTTTCGTTGGCGGTGTGAGCCGAGGGTTGACGAATTTCGGGAAATAACACAGCAGTTGGGAGTCCAACCGTATGGGAATGTTTGCCATTTGATAACGATTGAGGATTGAGGCAGGCTGTGTACGCGGATTCAAAGAACACTCTCGGAAAACCACTGAATTTCAATTGTGCGGTTGTTTTCGGAACGGGGTGGTGCTTTGTGCTGGGGGGTTTGGGGGGTTTGCTCAATCGGTTCTTGTGAAGTGTGAAATTTCAATCTGCGTACATTAGGGTGTTTGATTTGGCGTAGATTCAATGGCACGACGATTGAAGTTGAAATAATGTTTATTCTTTGGTTTCCTCGGAATGGAACCATTTGTTTTGATTACTGTTCTGTTCTGTTTATCTGTGGATGTGGCTTGGATTGAACGCGAGTGAAGTTTATATTACATTTAACAAGATAACCGGCAGAAACTCTTCGGTTCATCAATGATTTTTTAGCGAATTGACTTTTTGCTTCAGTAATAGCCGACAGATGAATCGTTTATCCGGTAAATGAGTCGATTTTTCTAGCCGGAGGTCTTGGCTTCGCTTTCCGATCCGATACACTCGAATGCCTTTTCCAGTGGGAAATTCATTTGACTGCCCTGGGGCATAAGCCTATAATTGTGCTTGCTATTGACTATATGAATGGACGCTTTGGAAATGTAAAGGAAGCCCTCAATTAGGAACTCTTCAAAGAACACTAATTTTAGCAAAAGGCACAGCCTTGTAGCGCGTTAACCCAAGTAGAAGTAGAGTTAAATATTTTTCGACAGTCATGGTTCATGTACCAGTGTTTATTTAATATTTGGCTCCTATAATTTGTGAATATTCCTCCGATATTAGGGAAAAGTTATAGCTTAAAGTTTCCCCAAATCAGGGAATTCAAACATTGGAATAAACCTGTTGTTGTTTCGTTTCATTTTCATTTTCATTTTGCAGCATTTGGTGGGGCAATAAGAGCGCAAGTCAGTCCAAAGCCGAAGGTTAAGGAGGGGTAATGGCGAACTAGTCTATTCAGACCACATGAACTCCATGGGAAGGAACAAGGATAGGTTAGGGTAGGTGGTTAAGGTAGGGCGATTTGAACCGGTTAAAAATACTACAAAAAGAAAATCATAAGTCGAGCACTTGACACTAAAGAAGTCTGTAAGTCGCAGACGAAATAGGCCTATCTGTCAGAAGACAAGTCCTCTCTAGTGGAATTTAAAGGAATTTACTCGCGTCTACTAGTGATTATTTGAAAAAAGTGTCGCAATGTTTTATTTCGAATGTTTATTTTATAAAGTAATCAAATGAAGGGTTAATTTGAAATTATTCTTGTTTCCCTATCACAAACGTTCTACTAACACGCTCAATATTTTTTTTTTAATTGCGTTTTCAAAACACAAAAAAAGTGATCATAAAACCGTTAATTTACAATTCTGCATTACAATGATATACGGCAAATCCCGAAAATATAGAAAGAGCCATTTCCTGTAGTTCATATCAATGTGACCAGGCTATTGAGATGCCACTGTAAGTTTCCTGTTGTTTTTACGCTGCAAGTTACTATATCAAGGTAACATCTCTCTATGATTTGCTATAATTTGAAAGTCGGCTACCATATACCGCACATATTTAAATTAAAATTTATATTAGAATTAGAATTAGCATATCAATTTAGGTATTTTTTTATTTTAGTTAATGACAATCAATGAATAAACAACAATGAAAGAATTGCCACGCCAATGAAAACTGCACCTCTTGTTGGGTCCCTTAACTACTTGATGTCAGACGTCTACAAACTGTTTCTAGCCTCGTCTGAGCGTAAATTGCGGCAAAGCCCGCCGATAACACACCTTTTTCATTCTGAACAAACACACCTATGACATACCCCAGTGATACGATACTCTGAGTTCCTAAACGGGCCCTCCGCATCCCACAATACTTATGGCCACGGTCTAGAAATCCACTGCATGGGAAATTCTATGACACAGTTCAAACTTCTACCTCAAAATGAATATTAAATGTTTTCAAAATTGAATAAATCTATCTATGATTAAATTTTTTAGTGATTTGCGGCCCAACCCGCCAATATCACACTCAACTTTAGCGCCTGTATACATGCGTGCTACGACGTGGCTATTAAATAGTAAGAGGAGCGAGTGTGTAATTATCACTACTTTGTGTGGCTGGACCTTTGGCTCTCCCATAAATGGTTCATTAGAGTAGAAGGTCATACAATGACATGACCTACCGACATCTATCATCGCGTCACTCGGAGATGTTTTTTTATGGTCTTGGAGCGAACTCTTCAAGAATAAAATATTTTGTTGGCTATGCTGCCAGCTGCTGAGAATGCCCTCTCTTGTTCAACCGAAGTTTGACAAATGGTTTCTCGAGCGTCGAAAATCAGTGTCAAGTACTTCTATTTGGTCCATGGCTGTTCCTCGCCAGCCTTGCTGCCTGCGGAGAGTCCGCAGGTCACTTTCTACTTAACCGATCCACCTTGCTCGTTGTCCATGTTTCGTGGCCGTAGAGAATTACCGGTCTAATTAATGTCTTGTGGATGGTCAACTTTGTAGTTCGGCGAACTTTGTTTGATCTTAGTGTCCAAAGTAGGCACGATTGCCAGCCATAATGCGCATTTGTATATCTCTGCTGGTGCCGTTATCGGTGGTCACCAATGAGCCTAGATTCACGAACTCGTCTACTACCTCGATTTCATCACCATCATGGTAGGAAGCTAACATTGTCTTCTCGTGAGCCTCTTCCCTTAATAACTTTTTTTTTCAACGCTTTAATCACAATCCCAATCCTACCAGCTTCAGCTTCAATATAACGCCCGCTTGCTTAATCAAAATAGCTCTGGATGTTTTGAAGAAAATGCCCAAATCGTATCTGATCGATTGCTTTACGGCAGTATTATTAAAAAAAAAAAAAGCAAAAAGATCGTCTCTTGGAATCGTTCGTTGAGAACACCGAGTAAATTGGCGGCAATTTCTGTTGATTTATTTGATAATTGCTTCCAAATAAATTAAAGCTCCACGTCGGCTTCATATAGAGAGTAGAATTCACGGCCGAGCAGTTCCACCGCAGCTTGAACAGGTTCGAGGGCATGAATTATTTCCCCTACCGGTACAAATCATCACCACTTAAGTTGAATTGGATTGAAGCTTCAAATCGATCAGAGTTTTGTTTGAACGGGCCCCTTCAACTCATAGAACCGTTTGAGCATGGATACATTGATATCAGCCACAAATATAGGTTCTTTTCCGAACTCATAACGTATTTTTGCAGCAAATCATTTTTCACAGGTGATCACCGGAAGAGAACTAATACGGCACGTACTTTTCTTACAATTTCATATATCGCGGGCTTGATGTTTAGTAACACTTGTTTAGCTGTACACAGAAGTTGTCTCTATTGTAATCGGCCCATGGCTGTACCTCGCCAGCCTCGCTGTTTGCGAAGAATTCGCAGGTCGCCTTCTAATTGGTCGATCCACCTTGCTCGTTGCGCGCCTCTTCTTCTTGTACCTGTCGGTTCGTTTTCGAGAACCATTTTCACAGGACTGTCGGCCAACATTCTTACGACGTGCCCAGCCCATCGTAGTCCACCGATTTTTGCGATGTGTACGATGGGAGGTTCTCCCAGCAACTGGTGCAATTCGTGGTTCATTCGCCTCCTCCACGATCCGTTTTCCATCTGCACTCCACGGTAGATGGTATGTACCGTAGATGGCACGATTACCAACCATAATGCGCCTTTTTATTTCTCTGCTGGTGTTGTTATCGGCGGTCACCAATGAGCCAAGATACAAGAATTTGTCTACTACCTCGATTTCATCACCGTCGATCTGAATTCGTGCTACGAGGCTAACATTGTCTTTTCGTGAGCCTCTTCCCTTCATGTATTTTGTTTTCAACGCATTAATCACAAGCCCAATCCTACCAGGTTCGGCCTTAAGTCTGATGTACGTTTCTGCCATCGTCTCAAAGTTACGTGCTACGATATCAACGTCGTCGGCGAAGCCAAATAGTTGGACAGACTTCCTGAAGATCGTGCAACTCGTGTCTATCCCAGCTCTTCGAATCACACCCTCCAATGAAATGTTAAACAACAAACACGACAATCCATCACCTTGCCGTAAGCCTCTCCGAGATTCGAAGGGACTCGAGAGCGTCCCTGATACTCGGACGACACACATCAGTCGATCCATCGTTGCTTTGATCAACCGCGTCATTTTTTCCAAAATCCATATTCGTGCATGATTTGCCATAGCTTGTTTCGATTGATTGTATCATACGCTGATTTGAAATCGATGAAAAGATGATGTGTGGGCACGTTGTATTCGCGACAGACCACCCTAATCAGAGATTATAAATTTTCAAAAACAATATTTTTTTTAGAACTCGTGATATTTGGTCACCTTATTGACGAAATAATAATATAATCTTATTATTTTCGATAAGAAACAATCTTACCAAATATTTCTGAGTTCTGAGAGATTGTATACCTTATTTTAAAGGAACTGTGTAATGTGTAAACCAGAGGAAATATAGAAAACATCAAGAACACGTTCGCTCATCACCATGAGGCACCAAGAGTGAACAACAATGTTTTTGGCTAGAATAAAAGATATGAAGAGAAAGTTTTTTGATAGTTCCGCTAGTGTGCGGCAGGCTTGGAAATTTAACAGATGTTTTATGAAAATTGAGCGAAAAGGGCATGTGTACAGTGGTACTCGAACCAACGACATTTTTGCCTAACATCCCACTGCGGGAAGGTCGAAGCACGGACTTCAACAGGCCTGTTGAAGTGGTGGACATAGTCCGTGCTTCGACCTTCCCCGCAGTGGGATGTTAGGCAAAATGTCGTTGGTTCGAGTACCACTGTACACATGCTCTTTTCGCTCGATTTTCATAAAACATCTGTTAAATTTCAAGCCTGCCGCACTGCGGAACTATCAAAAGCTTTCTCTTCATATCTTTCATTCTAGCCAAAAACATTGTTGTTCACTCTCGGTGCCTCATGGTGATGAGCGAACATCTCCTTCTACACCATAATCGTTACTCCTCGCACGGAGAATATATAACATAACAATTAATGTATCAAGAACACCTCTCCGTCTTATGGCACAGCACTCAATTTTGTCTACACAATTTGTTTAATTATCTCTTAGAACCATAAATTTGGTAGGGAAACAAAGGCAATGAAAGAAAAAAAAATTAATTTCGTTTAGTTTTCTCGAATATACAACTGTATGGAAATCCAGTGAAAAAGCAAGGAATTGTTTAAGCTACAAGATTTAATAACAGAATAATCATTAGTTCTTATATGACAATTATGACTATTATAATAATAGTTTAAACTAATTTCCACACAAGACTTAAAAGTACTCTAACTTCATTTATTACTTAACGATTGGATCGGTTTTCCGGAAGAAAAGATCGTACATACGCGTTAGCAGAAACAACCACTAACCGCACAAAACTATCAAACCTCGGTTAGATTTCTGAGAACCGGGATGGCTTCTTATAGAATCTCTCTCCGATCGTAGACAGTTATGGTGTCTTGAACGCCGTAAGGAGCAAAATAGAGGGTGTTTTATTAATATGTCAAATTCTTTTTCTTTTTCAAGTTCAGTTAATACTTCCTTCTTACCGAATGCGAATTGCGGAGTCTTTCGTTTATATCGTCTTTCGCTGATTATAACACCTGCCATAAGATTTTGTACGGTTTCCTTGCCCACTTTATTTGCCGCAGAAGGCCAGTTTGCCTTGAACTGTTTTTCGCTGACAACAGCTTTTTGAGTCTTCTTTAGGTTCCGCTTGACGATGGCTCAATATTTTTCGATTGGGTGGAGCTCTGGCGTATTGGGAAGGTTCTTGTCCTTGGGCACTACTTGAACGTTGTTGGCAGCATACCACTCCATGGCCTTTTTCCGTAATGGCAAGGTGCCAAATCCGACCGAAACAGAACGGAACAATTGTATCGCTTCAGAAAAGGCAGTAGACGGGTTTGCAGGCACTCGCTCAGATAAATTTCCTGGTTAACGGTTCCGGACGCAATGTAAACGTTGCTCTTCAAGCCACAGGTACAGATGGCCTGCCACACCAGATATTTCTTCGCGAACTTTGACAGTTTAATGTAACTAGAAATGTGAAGAAAAATTAGTAGTTAGGCAGTAAGAGTCTGTCAACATAAGCAAAGGTAGTTGGAATAAAATGGAAAATACTAATTTTTCTTCTCATTTATAGTTACAGGTATTCCACTAAACAGCTCAAACTCTCTAAGATTCAGTCTAATGTGCTTGAAAATATCTGCCACCTTTCCCCGTCCGGTTGCCGTATAAAATTCCTGCCCAGGAAGCTGTTTAAAGTCGCTTTGACGTAAGTTTTTTCGTCCTGTACCACGCAATCAAACTTCGTCAGCATCGTCGTGTACAATTTTCGTGATCGTGCCTTGGCCGACGTGTTTTGTTCATCGTCGCGATTTGGAGTCACCCCTTTCTTGTAAGTCGACAGTCCAGCTCGTTTTTTAAGCTCTATCCACGGTTGATGGCGCCACACCCAGTTTCTTTGCGACATCTCGGATGAAGAGGTCGGGGTTTCTCTCGAAACAGCGGGCAACTCGTTTTGTCGTCACTGTGGCCTCCGGCTATCGATTTCCCCCCGATCCAGTTTTTAATACGTTGGTAACAGTTGATTTAGCCACATTCAAAAATTTCGCTAACTTGGCGTGAGAGTTTCACCCTGCACGTGCAAAATTTTGATGCGTTCCTTTTCTTCCTTCGACGACATTTTGATAACTGAAGTGCTAATCTCAAAATCAAAATAGAGGCATGCAAAAACAATAGAGGTGTGCAAAAAAAATTAAGTCATGTTTAGGTCGGCCAAATTTTGATCGAAACACCCCACCCAAAGGATCTTATGGATATGAAGATGGTTTGAGACGTTTTGAGTGCGGCCGCGAGCGCCTCTGCGAACGTGGCACAGAACAGGAGCACAAAGCTTACGCTCCTGTTCATTTTCATTTTGATGAGTACATGTGTGCACTTCAAGAGAGTGTTCATTTAGGAGTGTATACTTCATCAAACATCTACGCTAGGCTGCATCTAGAAGACTGTACGCGAACAAAATTTCGCCGCGAATCTTTTGCTCTTGCGAATCCATTTTAATATTTTCCGCACGAACTTTTCAATTAAACATAAAGGATTTTAACAATACATACAGAACTAGAATTGCACAAAAACATTTTAGCAAAAAAGTTGTAGCAATTTTATTTGCAAAATTTAACATGTTTGTGCAACAAATAATCTTCGTCAACCATACGGTCGTGTCTTTTTTAACTATTTTCTTCAGAAATTGCCTGACAAATTATTTTTAAACTCTCTAGTTCCGAAGATATAAGCAATTGAAAAAATCAGAACCAAAAACCAATCGATATATTTACGTAACAAAGCTTCATTAAAACATACTTCATGCCCATCGTCCCTTGTGCAACATATTCTCAACCCGGCTTAGCGTTCTTAAAATCCTCTAACATTTAATTTCGTCTAGGAAAAAAAACATCACTTGGCCTTCGGGGAGCCATCAGTCGTAATCCCACTTCGCCTAAATGGACCGATGATAACATGTTAATAGTCCATAAAATCGCGATAACCTAAGACACTGCCGCCTACCCACCGAGCGACCAAACGGCCGCAAACACGATTGGGATGTTATTCTATCGTAACTTTTCCTTTATTAAGCACCTCATCTTCTTGCCTAACGAACGGTAGGTACCTTTCGGAATCGTGCCGATTGTGGCGCTACCCGGGATCATTGGGAAGGCAATGAAATATTTGATATCCACACCACTCAAACACACAAACGAGCGCCGTTTGTCGGAATCAATTAGGCAGCCGACGCGCCCCAATCGACGGCAAAAGCGAGAATGGGAAACCGTGAAAAGGTTAAATCATTCCTGGGAGAGCGCTCGCTCGTCGCAATTGCATCGTTGGTGGAGTGGGGGGAGGAAGTGGGCGCGGGATTATAAATTATGATTTCCTTGTCTCTCTTCCCGGAGCGCCGACGGTTTGTGTTTGTGCTAATCGGCAGTGGAAACGAATGCGGATTTCACACGTAGAGATTAGACTAATTTTGATTCCCGGGCTCTTAATTACTGATCTTCGTCTCGGGGAAGGAATTCATCAATCCGGATTACATTTTCGGGGCAAAAGTGGGAGGAAGAAGTGGGTCCTTAATTTTCTGTAAGTTTTCTGCTTCGGCGAAGGTTTTCCTTCGAGTAAATCCTGTAATAGATTCCGATCGGAACATAATCTCATAAGCCCTGAGTGCAGCGCAATAATGGTACACTCAACTCCTCTACTGGACAACGACGGCGACGACAACTAGAGCGACGACAGACATTGGAAATTATTGTCATTCTATCTAAATGGCATATGACATTCTCCATGGAACAGGAACATGTAACTTAGAAACAAGCTGTGTCTAAAAGCATTCGGCTAAAAGCGGATTTCATGTGGACATAGCAAAAACCCGAAGGGAACACAAAAAAAAAGAACGTAAAATGGACTTTCCGCCGGATCTTTGGAGCAGTTGGGTAAGGGCGAAAAAATTCAGCCACCCAGTTGCGAGCCATTGCGGAAATTGATGGGGTATGACCGCTTGCCATCGTCGTCGGTGGCAAGGACTAAATCGCCCGCTGGGTGTAAGCAATCGAGGATGAGCAACAGCACTCACTGACAACTTTCCGGGGCTGTGTAATAAAGTGCAAATTATACAGTGCAATTGCACAGAAAAGTGCCGTAAAAAAGTAAACTGCTATCAAATGCATAATTAACCATTTCCACCCATTCCACATCGCGATGATGGTTTTTGCGTCGGTTCATCGTCGAGCTGAAACCTCTAATTTTTGTCCTACCCTGCGGTGTGGCACGAGAATCGGAGAATCGGAACTTGATACCACGCTGCCATCAAATACTTCATCCTTCGCATCGCAACACAGTGTAGATCACTGAAGGTCCAACGACTAGTGGCACTAGTGGCATGTTATCCAATTGTGGAGTTCGAAAAACTACTCCCCACTGCCGTCCCGTGCTACTGATGTCGCCCATTTAGGTGCGCCAGTATCGAATTGGATCGCATCGGATGGAGAGGATGTGTAATTATATCAATTTTCGTGCTTTATGTGGAGCGGACGCTTGGGACGACGGCGGCGGCGTCGGCAGCGGCCTGTGCGATGTAATTTCCATCCCGAACGAGCATTATCATCGGCAATCAATTTCTCGCCACTTTTGTGTGTTTTATATTCCATACCTATCCTGGGTTCCCGGCTGAAAATTGCCTAGAAAAACACGAAGAGACTGTGCAGTGTCAAACCATTATCACCCGGGTGGTTTGGATCCGGTGGAAGGTCGGCACGCGTAGAAAGCTAATTGAATCTTTCAGAGGAGTTTTGTTCCCCAGGCAGGGCCATAATGGGGCGGAAAATTGCACTATGATTATGATTATGGCTTTCAAATCTGAGCTCATTTTGCTATCGCAATGGAGAGGGCGTTAGTTGTCGTGGGTGGATAGAAATGTAGATTGTTGTACAATTTGTTCGTTTGTGGAAAAGGGGATGATCTGATAAGGTCATTTAGCTTTACCTATATTCTTTAGCAAAATTTTCTTCGAAAATTATATAGTTAATTTCACTGAGTTGATAGTAATCCGATATAGGCATCGATACGAAAAATCATATGAAATTAGCTCCAATAAAATAAATCAACGGCAACTCATGCAACAACACCGCTCTGCTGCTCTGCCTGTAACCGTATATCAGTCCACTACGCACTTAAAAAAAATGAATTAATAACACTCTGCATCTTCTCGTAAAATCTTCTATTAAAGCATGTCCACATTAAATTTCGGACATTTTTCTTTCAGTGTAGATTATGAATTATTTCACGGATCGCTGAAACGTTACACTTATATGACAGCTGAAACTCACCACTTTTTTCATGGTACAACATGTTTATATTCTTGTTATATTCAATAAAATGGCGTCGCGTCGAGTGAAAGTGGTACGCGATCTTGCCAAGAAACTAAAACTACCGAAAAGTACCATGTTTTATGTTTGCAAATCATTTGAACAGCGCTTGACTGTGAATCGAAAGGTTGGAAGAGGAACGAATCGAAAAATATGCTTCCGACAAATGGACCAGAAGGTGGTAGCCATTATTGAGAAAAGTTCCAACCCTTCTGTGCGAAATTTGTGAATTTTGCATAAATTCTAACGGTATTGGAATGTTTCTCGTAAATATCATCCATCTATCAGAAAGAACATTCAGATTCTCTTTCAATTCTTTTCAAACCCGGTGCGATCTTTCCACAAGAAAGTATCTTCTTTTAACACGAACTCAGGAAATATAGTACCGAGTGGTAGGGTAGGGACAAATTACACTAATTTTTTATTCGACAAAAGCTAATGTATTTTTTTTTTAATAAATCAGATCTTCTTCGAGTATGTTTGTCTTTTTTTAACAGCTTGAGAAAAAAATTCAAAATTTTAGTTAGGGTAGGGGACGGCTTAAGCACCCCAAGACCCTATTCCAAGCATGTGGTAAACGTTAACCTACAGTGCTCATTTAGTGAAGCACCATACAGCAAAAAATGAGCGTTGTAGGTTAATGTTTACCCCGTGCTTAAGCCGTCCCCTACCCTAACTAAAATTTTGATTTTTTTTCTCAAGCTGTTAAAACAAGACAAACATACTCGAAGAAGATCTGATTTATTAAATAAAAAAATTCATTATCTTTTGTCGGAAAAAAAATTAGTGTAATATTTGAAAACGGTCCGTCAACTTTGTGAATGCATCTCTTGATTCAACCAATCAACTGTTGGCAATTCATGGCTCTCCAGTTATTTTTGTACACCAAGAAGCTCAACATCCCGAAGAAATCGTCGATAGGGCGTCACTGAGGCAAATTTGCCGGGTTGGGGTTTTTGGGTACAAATTGGAAATGCACAATGCTAATTTGCGTTTAATGCATTTGCTGGAGGCAAAATGGTTTTAAAATGCTTTTTCAACTGATCTTAATGGGATAATTTTACAAATTCATAAAGTCAAAATAAAATCATTGATAAGTAATAGGAATTTGAGAAAACAAGGTTTTAAGATAGTTGTGAAGGTTCTCATAAACTTGACTAAAATATGAACGTATTGGCGCCTCTTGATGCCATAATAAAGCCAAATTGATTTCTAGTGACTTTCATAAAACTTAAATAACATTTAATAAAGCTTGATGAGGTTGACAATGTTACATGGGTGGCGTAGTAAACAATATAACGCCAATATCACGATTTCAATCTCACCCCCGGACAAGTCAGTAAAATGCCGAAAATGTGTTTACTAGACTGACCCTGACGCTGAAAATCTCGATAATCAAGAAATAAAAAAACTTTAAATATTTACTTACCCTACTTACTAATCAGGCTAAGGCGAGGTAAACAAGAATTCTTTCCATTATATTCGGTCAATGGCTGCACTTACCCAGGCTCGCAGTCTGCGAAGGGTACCTTCAACTTGATCGATCCACCTTGTTCGTTGCGCGCCTCTTGTTGTCGGTTCGTTAAGAAGAATCAATTTAACTGGGTTATTCCCTGTCATTCTTATAACAAGCCTAGCCCACCGTAGTCGACCGATTTCAGAAGTGTGAGCGATAGAAGGTTCAACCAGCAACTGATGCAATTTGTGAGCTGCTTAGAATCGTTTAGCAAATCTTTTTATGGATCGCCGCCTTAAACTGCAGAGGATCTAACATTAACTTTTGATTAACTAAATGATTCTAAACAGCTCATCCTAAATACGAGTTTTTGAGATTCTCCTTCTGTTAGAAATCCAAAAAAAAAAAAACAGAATAGTGGAAAACATTTACATCGGAACTGATCAGTAACACCTGTTGCCGATCGGGTAAACGGATCATAAGGTACAGTACTGGCTAAAATAAATTGCACAGTACTTAAATATCTTCAAAATCAGTCATGTTTTGACTAAGCTGTCATACATGACATATGCTTATTCGGAGGATTGTGATGGACATTTTGAAGCTTAAGCTTATTGGCGCATACACAGAAAAAAAAAAAAGTGTTCTCGAAAATGAAAACGGACCGTGATCTAGTTCACGTTTTCAGGATTTTTTCCCTTTAACCGCTATTTAGTTATGATTACGTTATTCAGTTCACGGAGTATTTTTGCTTGTTCTCGAATTCATGTTTGCAGTTCACGGATCTGGGCATGAATTTACTTCCATGTAGCTTTCATTTTTTAGTTCCAATCGGCATTATAGTTTGGTAAAAAATAATTTGCCCACATCAGAAAACCCTCCCTAAGTTTTCAAAGACAAAAACACTTTAAACCGTTAGTTTTCCGTGTCTACACCACCAATGCAAATTTCATACGTTAGATAGCGTCGTTGCGTTGCATTTTGGAAGTGTTAGCTAAAACCTATCAGAATTTGCCGGTAACATGAAAATTTCTTTGCAAGTGCTAAATATTATTGTGAGAGACTGTGAGACCAGATACTGGAAAATTGCAGTTCAACGTAAGCTTTTCCGCTATTCGATAGGTCCCGCCCGAGCAGGAGAAAATACCATATGAACACCTAATTTTGATCTTGATCACTGGCCTTGGTAATCAAGAGCACAGTGTAAGGGGTAAAATACCTAAGAATTGCAAGCAACATATAAAGTTCTAGGTATAGAACCGATTACTCGCGGCCGTCTCGACGTTAATAGGAATAACAATTTCACGGATGGAAAGATGGGCGGGAATATGAAGTATGGTTTACACTACACATTTATTTTAAATTCTGAATTATCTGAAAACCTATAACTATGCAACTTTGGGATTTTTGTTACTTAAACAGTTTTGAGAAAAAAAAACAAAAACACGAAAAAAAAATAAGACTAAACATACAGGTTATACTAACTACAATTTAAGGCTTATGTTAGTTAAAAACACAAAATTTCCCGAAATGGCACATTTGGTTTACCTCGAGCCCGAAGGGAATCACAAAGCTCAGATCTAACTTGTCCACATTTACAGAGATTTCTGTCGCCCAGCCCAACTCGGTATAGACGAGCGTTCAAGAATAATGATTGTACATGAGAAGAGACATCACAAATGAAGTCTCGACCCACATCCATCCACATCCAAACCACCGTCGACACCTTTGGGATAATAAAATATTGCCATCACCTCAAATCTCGCTTACTCCATTTATACTGCCAGCTGACGAGTGACTGTTGGCGAAAAATAGGCGATTTGTTGATCGTAAATATCGCCTTTTATAGCGCCCACCTTTGCAAGTGAGTCCGCTCTCTCATTGCCCAGAATTGAACAATGAGATGGGATCCATGCAAAGGTGATGATAAAATAACGCTAAGAAAAAGCACTTAGGAGCTCCTATTTTCAAGCTAAAATACCAGAAGCGGTTTACCGGCCTCAAGAAAATAAAACTGCGACTATCCGTGAAAATGAATCCGGTGTAAGTGAGGCAAAAAATTCTAGCGGAAACTGTATTGCCGCTAACTCAGTGACATATACGGAACAAGGTGCTTCAAGGTTACGATTGGCGCTATAAATTTCATTAACTATACCAAAGCCTGCTGACTACTCCATCAATGATCTGTCACTGAAGAACGATTTAGTGGAATCAACATGGCCAAACTTTGCAGCAAATATCACCAGAGATTTGAAAAAAAGCCACATTTTCTGTCAGACAATCAGAGTTGTTAAGCCAAGTATTATTGTGTCATATAGAGCTCCTGTTTAAAGCAACTCTTCGTCGAAGTAGGGCTTTGTGCACAAATTACGTAACGCATGGTGGGGAGGGAGGGGGGTTGAGCAACCGTTACTTATTCTGACATATGAGGGAGGGGGGGTTTTAAAATCGTTACGTAACAAAATAACAAATTTGAAATAAAAAATCAAAAGTGAATTACCAATTTCCATTATTTAAAATTCCTGTGTGCCAAGCAAAGTAGCAAGTAGCAAGTAGAAAAGGGTTAATTTATACTAGTTAAGAACTATGTTTAAAAATTCTGGGAAAACCCCAAGTTCAAAACGTCAAATGAAAGTTTTAAATCCATATTTAGAAGGAAAATTATCGAAACTGAACAAAAATTTTGTTTTTGTATTATTAATCACGTTTGCCATAACTGAAACACTGCACCAATTATCGCCATAGTTTTAAATTTTGGTTCCGTTGATGGCCAATCACATGTGTTTCTTATGGGAGTGGCCATAATAAAAACACATTTATGGCCAAGTGGTGCAAGAAATATGAAATTTTAAGAAAAATGGATTAAGTCTATCTATTGATTTCCGACCAAATTCTAAAGCTTCGATAAATGGAGACTCACAATTCAAATGTGATCTACTAAACGAAAGGCATCTTATGACGATTTGAATCAACAATTGGTGCTATTTTCCATAAATCGTGCATCTACACGCTGAGAAATGTATTGTTCTGTATATATTCAACACGGATTACCTATAATTTTTATTTATTCAAACAATACCAATTTATTGAATTGATTTTATTGAAAACAAAAGCATTTATTGTTGAATCAAAATATAAGATTTTTGAAAAAAAAATGCACCTTTGCATTGATTTTACCAAAGCGGTTGAATTGAAAAATAAAGTAGTTTTTTATGTTAGAACCATTGAAATAATAAGAAATTACGTTAAACTTTGTTGATTGTTTATTCTACTTATTTTGTTGAATCAATAATGATTTCTGTTAAAACTACTAATTGACTAACAATATTGGATTCTTTTTTTTTTTTTTTGTCTTGATTATCGAGATTTTCAGCCTCGGGCTGGTTCATCTCCCGTCGTAGTCACTCAAACACCACTTTTAGGCATTTTCGTAACTTCTCCGGGGGTGAGATTCGAACTCGTGACATAGGCGTGAGAGGTATGGATGTTAACCAATACGCCGGGGCCCCAATATTGGATTCGATAAGAAATTTTGTTGTTTCAAATATATGATTGCATTAAACTAAAACAAAGTGTGGTTTGATTTAATACACAAGAAATGTTGATTATAATCATTGCGTTCAATCACCCAATTCATGCACTAATATTATGCATTGCATAACATACTGTTGTAATTTTTTAACTAAATTTAAGTTATATGAATACAACTTTGATTTTTTTTGTGTTCTCAAAGTTCTCTGCTTTAAATAATTTGAAGACATTTTAGTAAAGTTGTTGAACTAATATTTTAACAGTTTTAAGAACATCCAGTAACCTGAATAAATGCGGTACAATGAGTGCAATGCTTTTCGTAATCTTTATAATAGCCTAAAGTTACTTAAATGAAATTAATTGACTAATGTTTGCAATCTTTACTAATTTCAAGTTACTCAAATGAGAATTAAACATAAAAACAACAACAATAACAGTTTTTGTGATGATTTTATCACAATTGAAAAATGGGGGCTGGGGGGGTGGGTCTGTGAGCGTTACGTAATTAAAGAGGGGAGTCTGGTCACGTGTTACTTATCATAGGGGAGGAAGGGGGTCCAAAATCCCGGTTTTTTGCGCAAAGCCTAGGTGGTAGTTTTCAATCAAAACGACCATTTTCAAGGCTACGCTTTCATTTTCAAAAAGTTAGTAATGATTTTCGCCATT
The DNA here is from genome assembly GCA_034211315.2 of Aedes japonicus. NCBI lineage: Eukaryota > Metazoa > Arthropoda > Insecta > Diptera > Culicidae > Aedes > Aedes japonicus. The sequence continues at coordinate 16,949 of JASCZW010004839.1, forward strand.
TGTATGCAACAAACCCAACAATTGTCTATCCATTCGATAGAGACTAGTATCAAATTAGTCAGAGCAAACCATATCACCTAAATCCTTGATATATTTTTTTTAAATTAGAAAGAGCTAAAGCAGCACTTCGTGAATTATCCTAAAGCGTTGCTGAACACCATCCTACCTCACTATTGTATGAGTAATTGTTGAAAGGTTCCCATTCATCTAACTGGTTGCCATAAGGCTAGAAGCATTCATCTCTCCGTATTGTTTCGTTCAACCACCCAACAAACTAGCAAAGAATCGCGCTGGAACTGGTTCAATATTGGATGCTTCGCCATGGCACTAAGCTGCAGCTACACAAGCTACAATCAAGTAGATGTGATGGTTCAATTTATCAACATTCATCGTAGCTGATTCTTCGCGCCAATGTTCATATCCACAATACGGGTGGCATCATACTGCATGACGAGGATCTTCCGTTCGAGAGATCCGTCGACACGCTGTCTGCTTGCGAACGATGAAATATTGTACCCCTCTCATTCTCTCGATAGTGACCGTAAGAGGATAATAATAAATAAATAATAAGTATTATGTGAAGATTACAATAATTGCCGAGCGGAAAGTACAACGCAGCATCGATGTGGGAGTCCGACGATTACCGACGGTGGAGTGAAAACGTTTAACATTCTGAAGTTGAACTGAGCGGTCGCGTTCTGCAGCAGTATTTCACCGAAACGTTCGGAAAGGTTGTTGAGGAAAAAAGAAAACCATAAGTGCAACCTCCATGTTTATAAATCATTCTAATATGACTTTGTTGTTTTTCAATTTGTTTTCCACCGCAAAAGCGCTTTTGATTTTCCTTCCCAAGAATTTCCGAGCAGCTGCGGAGTGGAAAGGGTTCACAGCATGCATGAACATCAACAATTCTCAGTTTCGATTCGCGGAAGCACGAGGAAAATCGTTTTCGGCTGACTGATGGTGGTGCTTTCAACGGTAACAAACCTGGCTTTGGGGAGGAGTATTAAGAAGTTCCGATACGATGAGCTTGTGATCATAAATACTGTCGATAAAAGGCATTGATGATGTTGTGTTTCTGGAAACGAGTGAAATCCATGCATAAGCACACATTGAAAACAGCGAAATTGGTTGTTCATTTCAGATTTCCCATACTTCAAAGAAATATCGCTGACGAGAATGAGCATCGTTAAAGATCGAAATTGAGAAATTGTTTTTTTTTTTCGAACACTCGGCTCTTGCTTGCACCACAATGATTGCGGAAACTTCGAACGTGGACCATTTCCAGACATCCATGCGATTCGAAGAACTGAGTTCGCCTCTTATCGCAGATTGCCACTTACCTAAATAGCACTTGTGGAAGGTCCATTGGATATGATTGCGCGTGTCGTCTTACCCGTCTTGCCTGGACTTTTGTGTCAACATCAACTCGGGCCGCTGGATTGAGAAACAGAAATAGAAAACCTGTTGAAACCGCGCACCGTTTGTGATCAAAACAAACACTGCAAGCCACCAGATTTGGAGTCATTATTTATGAATGAAGCAAAAACGCCTTATTTGTAAATCAATGGACAACGGAAGGGATGTCATTGCACAAACCGGCGAACGAAAGCCAGCGAAGAACCACGCGTTTCGTGTGTCAATATACAAACAAACTTAAAACTCCTCCGAAGGGGCTTGTTTTTTGCAGCCCAGGTCTAAAACAAAAATTTATCACCCCAAACATTGACTGACGGTGATATGATTGAAATTCAGAGGAAAGGTACACAATCGGAGGCGAAGAAAACGAAGAAAAACCAATCACCAGCCACACGTTATTTTCCTTCAATCTGTTTATGATTATGTTCACTATTTGCTCGGTTATGCCAACAACAAACTCAGCGCGGCCGCGAACGAACAAATTCAAATTCAACAAAAATAATAAGTCACGACAGCATTGTTTGCCAAAGTCAAAGATGCTTCGGCTGGAGTGCACGATATGGTACGATGGATGCCAATATTCGTAGGAGGTTAATACCTGTCGGTATGAAGAGGGTTTATTTTTGGATTTGCCCTTTATTGGCTGGGGTTGTGTTTGATGTTCGTTTTTTAAAGCTCTTTTCGTGATCATAATGAATGCAATGAGGATAACTGTTATGCTGAAACATTTTGTTGGCTTTCTACTTGATTTGAAGAAAGAACTGACCTACTACCATCGGTTAGGTGTAATTAATGATCAAATTGTTTGAAGAATGTCCACTGTACGAAGCGTTGAATCCATTCAATCTACACAAAAAAAAATATCAAAGTAGTCAAGGTTCTGTAACAGAAATATAATCAATTGCCTCAATCAATCTAACTGGAACATTTAGGAGTAATTTCTTCGAATTGAATACTCCTTATTACAAATTAACATTGCCAAATAATCCAGCCAAAGAACTACTGTTAAAGCTACTGAACAATCCAATGCCATCAGCTCCAATGTTGAATCAACCTTGTGCACCTTTTGGCATTAGGACTATCTCATTACTTGTAAATCCAAGCTTTTGATCTACTGAAACTAAGTCCAATGCTAGGCGTGAAGACCACTTGTCACACCGTGACAGGAGGCCGAATTAAGCAAATCAAAAATTAGTGTGACTTTGACCTGGTTCATCGTGATATTATATACATACATCCAAAATGTCATGTAAATTTGGGTGCCCTGAGACCGCATATGCTAGCAACCTACGACCCATAAGAATGGGTTGAAAGAGATGAGAAAATTCAAACAAACACACATTTTGTCGACATACGTATGTACCAGTTTCAGGAGACACAATATAACACGAAATCTTTGTATACACCCAAAAGTTGAAATTGTAGCAAATAATGCAATTGCAGTTTTTGCAATCATATCTTGAGAAATCCGCATGATTCTGATAAGGCAAGTTTGCCCATCATGATCCACAAAGCTTAATATGGTATAAACAAAGCCATGAAAGTGTGTCGCAGCAACCGTTGGGTTTTTGTTCAACCGTCAACAACTTCTCAATATGGGTGAGACCAAGGTGAATTTAATACTTCAGGTGGTCTATTTTCCTCAGTTTGATGGGAAGACGGGTGAAGTAGCGGGGTATCAAAGGAGATTTAGCAGTGGAGCGAAAGAGTAAGGAACACTCAATAGTGTATTACGCACATAATGACAGCTGTTTATAGCAATTTTGCCTAAGAGTGAAGAGTTCTAAATGAATGCAAACGGTTTCGGCTAAACGTTTTGTTTACAAACATTAGCACGTGCACTTTCCCCCCGAAATATTGGTAAACAAACCGTGCAGCCTGACGCATCATATCCCATGGCATAGAACACAGGCCTGGCAGTGTCTCCATCATCTCCTTTACTCGTTTGTTTTAAAATGGAACTGCGAGTTTGACATCACAGGCACTATTGCATAGGTGTAAAGGAGACAGCTTCAGTCTGCCAGACCAGTATTTTACATTATATGGATTGTATTAGTCTGCGTTTAAACATGGCTGAAATTCTCATATACAGTATTGAGACCACCTAAAGTATTAAATTCACCTTGGGTGAGACAACGGCACAGAACGCCGCTACGACATTTGCCACTGTTGCTATTCCGCTGTCAAGTGTTCTATTTTTATTTCACTCGCCATCACACTCCCATCTCCCTCTCATCAGGTCACCATGCGTTTTATGGAATAAACGAAGCCATGTAAGTGTGTGCTACCGACATTTGCTTCATTGTTGTAACGTTGAGTGCCTCGACAACCGAAGCAATTGTAGGGCTTTTATTCCGATCACTTCAACTTGTTATGGTGACTGGATGGTTACCATGAAGAGCCGTTATGCTGACGGTCGCGGTTCGAATCTCAGTAGCGGATCGTGATCTTTTTTTTGTGGGCCATTGAATTTACTACTACTCATCAACTGCACAACCTCACGCACACATTTAATTTTTCTAATCAAATTGGTGTGTTGCTTTTTTGCCCACGACCAACGTTGCATTTTTTCTCCAAGTTACGATCCATTACGGGAAATGAAACCAAATCATGCGAAATTGCATTATAATCTTCCTTTTTTTTGGGAGTACGATTGTTTTCAAACATGAATTATGTCTCATATTAAATTAATAATTTCCATGAAGGATCCATATTTTGTGTCATGTTATTCGATGTGAGCAATACTGTCGTACATAATATCAAAACTCGAACTGGACTACGTACGTTTAAGATTAAGAAGTCCCCAAACCATGACGAGAAACAGAATACGGTCGCAAAAAGCCGTGCCTGAAAGTTGTACGACCAGAAGTTAACGAAACCACACTGCTGCGTAATGGATGACGAAACATATTTGAAGACGGATTCCAGGAAACCTGTATGTGACTGCCAAGGACAAGTGTGATCTTCCCGAGAACCTCCGGACACAGAAGATGTCAAAGTTCGCTAAGGAGTTCTTAGTTTGGCAAGCGATTTGTACTTGCGGAAAACGGAGTGCGCCTTTCGTTACCGCAAGTACCATCAATGGATAGATGTATTTGGACGAGAGTCTACAAAACCGTCTTCACGTTCTTCTGTAGGTTCACGACGGTCCGACGATCTTCTAGCGGGAATCGGCATCATGCCACTACACAGAGGACGTGCTAGAGTGGTATCAGGGGAATGATGTTGATAATTTTCTTGACATCTATTTCCGAAAGTGCTGGGAACCCAAACAACCTTCATAGATGTTCAAGAGATAAAAAAATGGCGAGTTTGAATATGTTTTTTGTGTACTGGTTATATATGTTCAACATAGTTAACCCTTGATCAAAATTGAATTACCGGTAGTATTACTTTCCAGTATCGTTCATCCTTTCATTAATTAAAAAATACTTACATATATACACACCTGCACACATACATTTATATCTACTACGAGCGCAGTTGACCAGATAGTAGCTCAATCTCTGTACGACACGTCAAGGGCAACTCCAGCAGTTGACTCTCGGCAACACTTATCTCCAGGTCCAGAACCCAGCACTGGTGTGGTCGCTCACGCATTCCGGGGATTTCTTGTTTATCATTAAAATGATGCAGATCCTGATTGTTGATGGTTATAAATTACTGATTCTTAGCTGCTTAATAATTGGAGGGTGCATGATGGATATACCCATAGCGATCACTTAGCGGTTCGTTATTGTATCGTCCACAATACAAGCGTGCGGAAGGAGGAGCATCCACTCAATTCGCCCGCAGATGGAGGACGTCTTACTTTGACGTAGAGACATTTAAAGAGGCGCTTGAGAGGGAACGAAATTTACGCGAAACCCAGGTGAACGACTCGATGCAATCATGCCGAGGGAAGTCAAACCGAAGAATGGAAGATCGCCGATGTATTGGTGGACGGAGTCGATCGCCGACCTCCGAAGAACAAGCCTACACGCAAGACGGAGGATGCAAAAAGCTTGGTCAGACACCGATAGAATCGAGCGTAAAGGGGCGCTAGTCGTCGCGAAGGCCACACTGAAGAGGGAGATAAAGGCCAGCAAGCGAGTCTGCTTTGAGGGCCTGTGCCAGAAGGCCAATACGAATCCGTGGGGTGACGCCTATCGGGTAGTAATGGCCAAAGCCAGAGGAACGGCGGTTTCAACCGAGCAATCACCAGAGCTGCTGCAGGTGGTCGTTGAGGGATTCTTTCCGAACCACGACCCGAGTCCATGGCCCTCCGCCACCGTAGATTTGTCCCATGACCAGCGTTCCAGTATCCCAGACCTTAACGCTGTCATAGATACCGAAAATCGGAGCAACATGCTACGATCAGTGCAGGTAACTTCACAATCGAATCAAAGAGGGCTTTGAGGTATTTTGGGGTCATGAACGCAGATAAGCTGTCCTTTGTCAGTCACGTCGATTACGCCTGCAAGAAACCCTCTTTATCCATTATTCCGCATGATGGCGAATAGCTCGGCGGTGCAAGGGAGTGAGCTTAAACTCCGGGCCAGTGTCACCCTGTCCATGACATGGATCGCCGCCTTGAGTACCAAGAGCTACGTTAGTAAGCTAGAGAGTACGCACAGGCTTATGTGCCTAAGAGTGGTTAGTGCATACCGAACGGTATCACGCGATGCGGTCTACGTCCTAGCGGGGATGATGCCAATAGGTATTGTCATAAAAGATGATGTAGAGTGCTTCGAACAACGTGGAACAAGAGGTATTCGAAAGACCGCTAGAGCCAGATCCATGGTTAAGTGGAGTTGAGATCCATGGTTAAGGGAGTTAAGGAAACCGCGGAGCATGTGTTCTTCGCATGTCCTTGCTTCGACGGCGCGAGATCCGGCATGATTGCCGTAAGCGGTCACGACACAACTCCAGATAATTTGGTCCAGAGGATGTGCCAAGACCGGGACATCTGGGACGCGGTATGTATAGCAGCCTTCCCGATTGTCCACAATCTCCAACAAAAATGGCGAAACGACCAACAGCAGGGCGCAGGGACCACCTAACTATTAAAGCCCAAAGTTCAGGGATTAAGGCAAGGGTGGCTTTTTAGTGGGTCGAGGAGGTGGCGCTCACATCCCAACACCCTGGAGCAGTTTTTTTTTCCAGGAGTCTGGTTGCAAATTTTCCATCCCGTCTAAACAAACCGTTTGCTTCAAAGCACGTCAAAATATCAAAACATAAACAATCGAGAGGTCTTTGACGAAAACTTATAAAAAACATACCGACCCCTGCTTCAAGGGCTTTTTTTGCCACTGAAGGATCGCAGCAAGCCGTGCTTTGGAACTGACGTGTTCTGTTTTTGCTGCGTCGTTTTCACGTAAAAGAAAATCAAACAATAATTTGTAATTTAACTGAAACTAACAGTGAAATCATAAAATTTTCGCGTGATTTGGGAAGGAGGTAGTGAATACAATCGATTTTCTCCCGAAATGTGTGAGTGTCGGTAGTATTTCCACCTTTTTTTCGTTTTTTGTGCTTCGCCCTCGCACCCGGAAGAAGAGTTACATCAGCTTGGTTTTATTAATTAATGGGGGTATTGTGGCATCCGGATAGAAACTATTGAGTTTGAGTGTTTATTAGCAGTTATGAAGAACGCTATATAGTCGCCTATAGAGTGAAAAAAAAGAAGAGCCGTGCATGTACAATACGGCCTTTTTATGGTCAGAAGCAGCAAGCAAAGACAACGCGCACATAATTTCAGATGCATTCACCATGAGGTTTTGTTATGCAAGTTGCATATCTAGCGGGCGGAATAGCAGCGTTAATGTTTGCGCTTATTTTGTCCCGGGTGCATGGAATTGATTACGAATCAACGTCAAAATTGTATTTTTTTTGCGAATAAACAAGCGAGTGTCATTAAGAAAGCGGCCATGGGTGAGATCTTTCTGATTATCACTATATTAAAAGGGCTTGTTGTATGTGAAAGTAACCTGGGAATGGGCGTGACTCTCCAGACATTCTGAATTAATGTTTTCCATTTTTTTTAGTGATCCTCAGTTACGCAGCGTAACACACAGAGTTCATCATTCAATTATAATATTCTTTCATCTGATCGTGATGATAACTTCTAGCATCTCCAAATTATTTTCACGAAAGCCAACGACTGATTGTATTTTAAAAGATCACAAGCGGGATACAGGATAAAAATAAGGTAGTTTTTACCACTATATTCCATCGCCTTGCATAACCTTTTTGTCATCAGAATTGATTATCGAATCTTGATTGATTCTGACAGTAACAAGAACTAGAACCTTGAGATCGGCATCAAGAAGTATTTGTATTGGCATTTATTTGGCAAATGTTGTCATTTATGTTATCATTTCGAGTTTTTGTGGTCTTGTAAATTTAAGAACAGACGCGATTTCCCGTCTTACGTTGTATGTGCATTCAAGTAGGCGTAAATATACAACATTATTTCTAAGAGTTTAACTAAGGAAGAAGAATGCATACTTAGCAAAAATAAAGTAAATTTTAGTGTATCTGAATGCACTTGAAAGGAGCGGCCCGTATTTTGTCAGAGTGTAGTCAATTAAAGCCTCACGAGAGTACCATTTTCCTCGCATGAGTAACCTAAGGATTTTCCTTTATCATAGTCTGTGGTTTAGACTTAGCAATACTTTTTCAACCAATCTTTCACCACAAATCTCACTTCTAAATCTCAATTCTAAATCGATTTCTTCTTTTTGATTCCTTTACAGGTAAAACACCATGAATTAGTTCGCTTGGAAAAGCTTATACAACAATCATCTGATGTGCACACAGAAAAAAATAATTAATTTTAACAAGCGTGTAAAATATCCTCTTGTTTAAATCCAAGCTAAAGGAGACGTAAACAACGAAATTGTTTGCAACTTTTCATGTTCCATACAACAATATTGGCAATCTTTCATACAACAGGCTGGATTCAGGCGTTATCTGGCTTAAATTTACATGCAATATTCCATTATTTTCTGGCAAATCTAGCATTCCCTTTATGTGCATTAGATAACGCAGAAAATTCAATGTTTCTTTTTATCTGTGCATGTTAAAGAATGTAATAAGGTATACGTGACCAGTGGATTTTTAAAATTCTCATTGAAAGATTTTTAATTCTTACCAGATCATAATTTACGTACCATCTATATTTTGAAATGTTCGTTATCTGAGGATGTTGTTGTTGAACAATCCAAACTGGTGGTTCTGGTGTCCTAAGAAACTCGAGAGACCGTCTTATTCTTGTGAATTTCAGTAACCAATGTAGCGCTCAAGCAGCGGCTGAAAATCGATACCCGCTAACCACTTGACTAAGGATTTAAATCTCAAGGAAATTCCTCAATCGGCCGCATTTGGAATCCGGAACAAAATCACTTCATGTTTTCCGGTCATTGACTTGCACCAAGGCGACGGCTCGGAGCCGTTAGACAACACCACTGCCGCCACCCCTTTCATGAATGTTCCAGTTCCGACAAAAGCTACTTACAAGCTTGGGCTCTAAAATAATCTATTTCATACCTCGACATCACAAACCCCACATTTTGTCCATCACGTGATTTTGCTCTCATTCCACCAGAGCGAGCCCTCGCAGAAACCGATCTCGATGGTCGCGTTGACCTTGACAATCGTGTCGTGCTGGGAGGCTCTCGGCAGCAACGATCAAGAGGGGTGGTTAAGAGAGATAGAAAAAAATACCAGCCTATGCCTGCCGGCAAAGTCACGGTCATTTTGCAAAGCCTCACCTGACTACCCCTGCAGCATCAGCCATGTGGGGTCTTTGTGGTAACATAACTTCCTCTCGAGATTGAATCGCCTGGAGCGCAATTCGTTATGTCAATATGGAGGAGGTACAACTTATTTTTCTCAGTGCCAAATTGGTCAACGAGCTATGGCGGAGCATGGTTTTCAGCATGTTCATGAAACTCATCGAGGGAATGACCTCACACACTGTTCCTCAGGTGTGACTTGAGTTTTGCAACATTTCAGAAAACAATGCCATTGCATAAAATTTCACCGGAATATAATAGATGACGTCTTTCTCTCTTGACTACAAATCACGTTCACGTCCGAGGATGGTTTCCGTCCGCCCTTCCATTCGACCATGACTCGGTGAGATGCAACGAGGCAACATAACGATGATGACCAACATAAAATTTACGCGCGAGTTCACATTTCGAATTGTAGCCAGTCAGCAGTCTTTCGCCTCACATGTAGACGAAAAATGCAGCTTCGCCGAACGAATGTCTGGGTCATAAAATTGCATTTTTTGATCCTCCAACTTCTCTCTTCCTTTATTGTGATGCTCCCAAAGGAGTGCGTGTGTATGTTTTTTCTTTTACTCGGGCAAATCAAAGTAAGTCGGGAAAATGTGCACTTTTCGAGAAAACAAAACGCCATCAACTCACCAAATTGCACAACGGTTCAGGAATGGACGAAATGCAAAATATTGTGTAGGTAGGAATAATTCTTGGAAATCATTTTATGAAAATGTGTTTGATTGCATGTTTTCACCATTTCATTCACTTAGAACCCACCGTGCGAGTTGGTTGCAGGAAGGATGAGCGAGATTTCTTTCATTACCCTCCGTGTTGTTCTTTAATTTGCCTCATACGTGCGTAATGTTGTTGGGTTGATTTGAAAAATGTTGTTTAATTATGACGTCGGTTGAGTTGTGTCGTTTGGAACATGCCTGGAACGATGACTCTGACACGAGGGGAGTGCACTTTATTGCCAGCCCTCTCCACTCGTTCGTGGCTTTTCGCTGATTGTCGCCTCCGCCACAGGAGCTTTTAATTTGGATGATTCGAAGTTTTAATTGGCACTGGTGGTAAAAATTGCCAAAAATGGATCATAATATTTTTATGAATTGTTAAAATGAAGGATTTTTTCCTCCTGGTTTGTAGCAATCGTAAATGATAACGAAGAGAGAGCGTTTGATACGACACTTTAATTTGATAGATGCTGCAGACGGAAAGCTTCGATAGCATTTTTATACCTTCATGAAATACATTTTCCGAGCAATAAACTGTTTGGAAATTGACCTTCCTCCTAATATAATCAAGTACTCACCAGAAAAGCCGGAAAGATGCATTCTCATATCCCTGCCGGTAGTTTATTCCATTCCTCAAAGCGACTTCCTCAAGCATCTTTCATGTTGGTTCTACCGTTCTCTTAGGAACAAATTAGATTTCCAATTTCATTAACAATAACAATAAATTCCAATGTAGAGTGTAGTGCATCGAAGTGAGAGCGAACAACTGAGGTCGTAGAATTGCATGGCAACAAACAAGCTGCACCCGTTTAAAATAAGTACTGCACTACCTCCCTCACAGTGAAGTGACTTGCAGTTTCCTCCTCCAGTACACCTCACAACAAACAACAACAACCAACAGGACAACGAAACTCGAATAACTTAATTTTATATCTCTTTGCCTCAATTACCGGGGAGACACCGCACCGGGATGGCAAAAGTCAAAGCACCACCGACGAGCCTTACCCGACTTCTGCCGAGACAAGCGAGTTGCGGCAAAGAAATGCACCATTCGTCCTCCGACTCGAAGAGAGGTGTCAACCTGTAGGACATGCAACAGTTGTCAGTTGACTTCCCTGGCTTGTCGTAAAATCGAAAATTGGTTTTATGTTTAAAGTTTAATTCAATCAAACTGAGTGCGGTTCGGTTGTCCTTCCGTTGGAAGTTTGTGACGGGATACAAATGGAAGGAGTATAAAGGTGTTGAATCATTTTTCCTGCGTAAATTTACGGTGGATCGACAAAATGATAAGGACAGGCAAATTTTGGTCGAATTTGTGGTGATCCAACTTCATGAAATATAGTCCGAATTCAATTTTCAGAAAGCAATCGATTGGAAAATTATTGTAGCTTTGATTCGCGGAAATGAAATTGGTCATGGTCACTGGATACGGATATGTTCTGGGTTTCCGGAGGGGCCATCTCACATATTAAAAGTGTGGTTAGATTCTGAACATTCTGCCGACGTTTTTTATAGTAAATACACGAAGAGACGAAACATTTTCAAGCGAATGAAAGATTGACCACAGAAATCGGTCAAGGAACCAAGAAACTTCTACTGATGCATGCTGCTATGCTGGTTACTGGCTACTCTGACTCCCTAGGAACTCAAAACTGTCATAATTGGTTGCAGTAACTTGATTGTGACTTAATTTAGTTGCAGTCAAGTGATTTGCAACACTTGTGTTATTGGGGCTGCGTAGCTGTGTGGCATGTATTTGCTATTGCGCTTTTCGTTTTACTTTTCGGACGAACCTGTTGGATGCTGAGGTCGGTCCATCGATTCCAATTGGAATCGCGATCTTTTGGTTCGCACGGCTCGACGGCGAAGTTAGTCAACTTCGGCGGAGAGTTGCCCGGCGAACGAATATCTCCTGAAACCTAGAAAGTTACGGTTGTTCTTACTCTGATGTTGGCCGAAAGTTTGCCGAGGTCAGTCCAGAGATTCCGGGTATAGGATTGCTTCCGGTTCATTGGAGCACTCGGGACTACTACTCGGGATAGATACTCTGACGAAGAGTTCCCCGGCCGTGGAAAATCTTCCGAGATCGGTGCTACCCAGGTCGCTCCTGCGATTCAGGTGGAGAGAAAATTTCAGATTCCATGAAGACCGTTTTCCGCTTCTATTTCGCAAACTACTCGAACTAGCCCCCTCCGATAGAGAACTTCCCCGACAACGGAAGTTCTCCCGAAATCGTTAATTTGTTGCTGGTCGCTCTAGCAATTTCGATGAAGGATGGCTACCGGTTTGCAAGCACTCCGACGACCACCACCGATTCTACGTAATGCTCGGGCTAATCGGCCTAGTCCCCAACTCTCTGGTCTTGACGCCATTTCTGCCGCAACGATGACTAAATCTGCGTTACTGTTCTGATTACCGCGTGCCAAGTGTTCTCATGTTGGCAGATTTTCTTGGCAATCAAATACTACATATTGCCGTGTCTCCTTGTTGTTCTGGGGAGTGAGGAGACTCTTCTAGGAGCTAGAAAGTGATAGGTCTACTGCAGATCTAGCAACCACTTTCAAAATATCTGGAAAGGTTAAAATTACCTATATAGAGATAAATCCCGCCAGTAAAAATTATCTATATTATTTGGGTACTGCAACACACATCCACATTTGGAAATGAAAAATTTCCAAACCAGGCACGTATTCAGAACTACTTGAAAATAGGTTTTTGTAATATATTAATAATCAGATAGATCTCACCAAAGACCGTCTCTTAAATAACACGTACCTTTCAATTCGTGAGAATGCAAATGTTCAACGTTGATCCATAACTAACTTCATGGGCTCGCAGCAAAACAATTGCAAAAATTACCGTTGCTAAGCCGATCGTTTGCTACGTAACTAGCATTACTACATTCTGTTCATCATGTGGTGAGTGCATTTGGAAATATGTGCCATAAATAACAAAATTAATCAAATCAGTTTGACAAAGTAGATCCACTTCATGTTTGAATAAAAAAAATCATACTTATTATGCTTACGCCATACTTTAGAGCAACTTTGTGTTGAGATTCGTTTTTTAAGCAATTGTAGTAGACAACATGAAACAGTTAACAATGATCGGTCCTGAAGCCGATATGATGTTTAATACGAGTAAATAAAATAAACCTCTCATTAAATTTAGGAATTTTGGTTTCGTTGAGTTCAACTGAGGAGCTAAAGATAATTACCAATAGCAGCTTCATCGAGCTTTTGTGAACTTTTGAGCTTTTATTGCACTTTGCTGAGAATGTTGTTAGAATCATGAACATGGATGAAGAACTTCAAAGTTCAGTTAATTACTTTTGAACTAGGAAGCTTAGAAACATTTGCTTCTAAAATAGTCAAACCTAAAATCAACCATTGATTTTCCGACAATTCTGTGCCAACATATCATCGAACAGATTTTTACTCAAAAGAAATTTCTGCCTGAAATTGGAAAACTTTCCAGGATGGAATAGCTAAGTCCAGCTCTTCAATAAGGTCTGTATGCACAATAATTAGGATACCTCAAAACTTAAGTAAAACACAAGTTTTGCATTATATTTCAATTGTAGTAATTTATTTCATATTCAAGGGATACGATTTAACAAGGCATGAAGTCAAAACTTAGTTATTCGGAATTTGCATAAATTTGGAACCTCCATCCATTAGACTCTCCAGATACCGTGCTGACTGTCTTGGTCCAAATTTCTTGGATGTTTGGTCCCTCGTTTCTTTCCAGAAAGCTTCCGCTTCATCAGCGCCCAATATCTCTCGATTGGACGTAGCTGTGGTCAATTTGTCGGATTTGTCGTTTAAAGTATAATATTCACTTGAATTGTTTCGTACTATTCCATCACTGTTTAGCCTAATGGCCAGAACAAAGGTTTTCGTTTGTGGTTTTTGGTGAAAGATGGCAATCGCTTCCTCAGAAAATTTTTTTGGTAAACCTCCGTGTGTTTTTTTTATGTCTGTTCGGGACATAAACCACTGCAACCAGTAATTTAATCTATTGCAGTATATCCTGTATCCTTTGTCTAGTGCATGTCGAGTTACTTAATCATTATTGAGAAATGATGAAGTATTCGGTTTTGTTACAGTTGTCATTGTTTGTTTTGTTGGCTATGAATCGAGATTTTTTTGAATGTTTGCACTATTTAAAGGGGAACAAAGGGGTGAGAGCACTCTTCAAAGGCGCGCCCATTCATCAGTCAAAACCGGATTTCTGCAAACAAAACAAACAATGGCTCCGATACTGACCATGCAGTCTTTAGTCCTAACCAAATCAAACTATAGACCATCAAATAAAGAATGAGAATTCACATAAATGAAGACTACCTAGGTAGCAAATAAGCAGTTCCAAAGTATCAAACAATTAAGTCGTCTTAAATGTAACATTAATGCCGCTTTTGGCCCAATATACGGCTGCTATACTGCAATGCTATGATAATGCTTCATTAATGATATTTAGCATTCGAAATGCTTATTACAGGCTACAAGCATTTCAATAGCATTTGAAATTCAACTTTACAACAGAAAGCATTCCCGATGCTGATGTAATGCTAATATAAAGCTTGTAGCATCTGAAATGCAGATTTAGGGTTGAGTTACTGAATATGCTAATGCTTATTGGGTAACCACGTTTTCCTTATTCCAAGCTTATCCTCGGTGGGTCAATTCGAGTATTGTCGCTTTTCACAAGACATAAAACGTAATAAGGACTATTATATGTTCGTTTGACTACAAAAACAAATATGTTCCCTAGTTTGAATTAATTCGGACAAGGGTTCGGTGGTAAATCTGATACCCTGTAACGCACCATGAAAAGGTGATCTACCAGCGTGACGGGTAGACAATCTCCGTGTTGATTGTGCCTGTAGTGACGAAAAATTAACTCTTTTTGCCACACGTGCAAATTGCTAGCGAAACAAGGAATTTTTTGGGATATTTAGATATCTTTGTCGGCCTGAAAAGCTCAGCTGTAGTAATTTTGACCATAGCAGAATGGAAACACAGCCCAAGAAGATTCTTGAAATCTTCCAGGACATAAATTTAATCGTCCGTAACACCGCATGAGCACTTCGTCGAATATTCGCAGTATCAAGGTCAAACCTGTGATTTTGCTCAAAAGTTCTGTTTGTCGTTGCGATTTGAAAAGATTTTTAATTTGAATGGCTTCAACAGGTGACATTCCTAATTTACGAGCCACCAAAACAGGGAAATTCGGATTTTCCTTCAATATCTTTTTCCTTTTTCGGTCCATGACAGCATCATTACAACCATTCTTTTGATCACTTCTCGGTTTCCTTTTGAATGTCAAACGATCCGAAAATAATTTGAGCACATCTTGAAGAGTGGATTTAGGTAAATCCATTTTTTTTATTTTGCAAGCTCCCGTATTAACTAGTCAGGATTTGCTTTATGTCCGTACAAAATCCGCTCACGCACGTGCTTTTCGTTTGTCGTTATCTTGAGCACTAAACATAAAATACACTAAGTTTTTTTATTGCACGGGTTGTTTTCGGCGATAACTTCAGAACCGAACAACTTATCGACCTTATTCAAATCACATTTTACGTTTTGGGCCAAAAGTAATCATATGGCAGTTTTTGTTAAAATTGACATTTTTTTGTGTAAATACTCAAAGTTTTAAAAACTGTTTTTTGACCATTGCGTGTAAAGGTAGCGCATGTGAATTTTTCAACTCTATATAGTCTTTTTTTACACGGTTTCATACTAAAAGTGGACCGTATCCACCGTGCAAAAAAAAAAACTTTTTGTGTATATACACCAACCATAGTCTTTTTCATCAAAGACTTCCAGCTGTACCTCTAAAAAATTGTAACGCCTTCGTGCAATGTTTCAAAAAATTACCGTTTTGATTTGAAGGTGTCCGAATTAATGTGGATACAGACCTTACAATGGTTATCAAACAACTACTTCACAAAACACTCAATCCTTTTTGGAAGTAAACTGTCGCAACAATCCTGCCTTAACCATGCATCAGTATCATTGAAATTTACTCGGTATCGTGATTTTGTATTCATGAAAATGTTAGCGAATTTGTAAACGAGTGGTCTGTGATATGGCATAAGATGGGGATTGGTTCAAGTCGGGAATTAAACACTTCTTGTGGACATGTTCTGGAGCCTCAATGCAATCGTAAACTCTCAATTAGGAATCTTCCAGCTCACATTTAAAGTGCCGCAAAACAGTGTCTAACCCTAGAAATAACTAGGGTGGATATTAATTTCTATATATTTTAGATGCGCATATTCCATGTTTGTAATAAAAAAAAACCCTGTAAATCACCAGAACCGGGCACACAAAAATCATTTCCCCTTTTGCTTTTTGAATATTGAAAGCTAACTAACGAATTTCAAACAAACTTCCAGTTTTAACCAAACCTGATTATGTACAACGGTATGAAAAATTTGCCACTCAGTAAATTTACCAATATTTAGTCATAAAATTAACAAACGAAGTAGCAACTCAACAACATTTTCCCACGCAGTCAGTAGGCCAAATATTTGCCCCATCCGTCAAAAAAGCGCTAATGGGTTTCTGCTACCAAACGGTTCGATTTAAATCACCAACCAAAAACACCTGGTCTGTCAGATAGACGGCGTCACGTTCACAGGCGATGATTTCATCGCGCTTTGACAAATCGTTCACTTGGTCTGACAGCGCACGGGCGCGGGGGTGTGGCGCGCGGTCCCTTTCACTCGCCTCAAGAGCGGTGGCCGAATTAAGGTGCTTTTGGCAACAAATTTGCAACAAACGAGGTTCGCTCGTGACCTGTCTGTCAGTTTTTTGATGGATTGGGAGGGGTTGACCTTGTCATCGGGCGCACTAATTGGATGCCTAAATTGATTTTTGCATATGCCATACGGAACAGAAACAGACAGCTTTCATGTTTAATTGGCTGATGTATTTCAAACGAAATAATAAATAGTTGCAGTGTTCAATTTTTACAAATCGGCGAGAACGGGGCTGAACTCACCTGGGGTTCAAAACGAAAATGAAATCATAAACGGGGTTCCGTGTGTGTTGTGGATGTGTGTGTTGTACTTCTTGACAGTCTTGATCGTTTAGTGATGGTAGGCGTATGCTGGAGCAGCATAAGCTACGGCAGGCTGGGACACGATGGTCTTGGTCACAGCTGGGGCAGCGACGATGGTCTTGGTAATTGGGGCGGCATAAGCTACTGGAGCAGCGGCAACAACCTTGGCAACTGGGGCAGCAGCGACGGTCTTGACCAGTGGTTCACGGTGGACGACGGCGTTGAATCCGTTGTGTGGGTCAGCGGTGTACTCGACAGTGCGCTTGAAGCCGTCAGCGTCAACCAGAGAGTAAGAACCCTGGACGACATCTCCGTTGCGGGATTCCTGCTGGGACTTCTGGTCTCCGGTCAGAGCATCGGAGATTCCGTAAGAGTAGGAGTATTGTGGGTTCGGGTCGTACTCATCGGCAACAATGGTCTTCGCAACTGGAGCAGCGACGATGGTCTTGGTCACTGGGGCAGAAACGATGGTCTTGGTGACTGGGGCGGCATAGGCCAGATGGGCAGCTGGAGCAGCATAAGCCACATGGGCAGCTGGGGCAGCATAGGCTACATGGGCAGCTGGAGCATGGGCGTAGGCCACTGGAGCTGGGGCAGCGTATGTCACCGTCTTTGCCACTGGAGCATAAGCCACAGCAGCTGGAGCAATGACTCCAGCGCGGGCAACGGCCACCAGGGCGCAGAAGGTCAGGAACTGTAAAATACAAGAACAATCCCATTGTTATGCTTCACTCCACAAGAACACATACTTCACAACTTAAAACACCAAGTATCACTAGAAGAGTTCCACTCCGCGGCCGGCCAGGACACTCGAACGTACCTTGAAAGCCATGTTTCGTTGTTCGGAAGAAGTAGTTGTTCACAGCACTAAACAATCGATTGAACTGTGCCGTAATCAGACTACAGCGGCCAATTTATACTGGCTTGATTGCCACTCAAACCGAGACACTTCAGCACGGAACGAGGCTGTGATGGCGAAAAATGCCTCCCCTGTTGCAATAAGATCACCTGAACTAGCAACAACAACTGCAACAACATCATCGCCGTCGACTTTCGGCTTTGGCTTGGTCGGATCATACAAGCATTGTCCACAACACGCTGGAAGCCAAAAATGAGCCACCACCTCCAGCATCCGCCACCATGTCCCCTTAAAAGGCACTCCGGGGAGGCGTCTTCTAGATTTTCTTTTTCGTTTTCTGCAGTTTCTGCAGCGACTCTTGAGCTTGTAGTCGTATAGTACTATTAAAATGTACTATAAACACGATCCTATCCGGTGCTCAGAAAAAGGTGAACGCAATTTTTTTCGCTCATCGCCTCGGTGGGTCTCTTTTTGCGACTGCGGTTTTCATTGCTGCTGTTCGCGTTGCCGTCGGGGATGTTGCTGCCAGTGGTGGTGGTGGTGTTGAACCTACCTACTGACTTATCTTGGCGCGGAAACGAGCAAATTTGCGACGTGCGTTCTGAAGGGGCCGCAAGCGAGAGGTGGAAGGAGCTTTTTACGATCGTTCAGGCTCATTTAGTACGGGGTCAGAATGAGACACCGCGACGGTGAAGTATGATTTTTGAAGTTGAATCAATTTTTAAAATAGATTTATTGCGATCTAAATGTGACCGTTAAAACACCATTCCGCTAGGCACGTATGAACTTTTGGGACGGGGCTTAAGATTTAAGCGAGGAAAATTTAATGAGCTTCATCGGAATGCAACAGAAGCTAATAATTAAGTCGTTTGTTCAACTATCAGGAACCTTGCCGTAAGTGAATTTCCTGCACGGTCTATGAGCTTGGTACGTTGCAAAATTTGTCACATTCTTTGGATGTAGAATATAATTGAAAAATTCTACTTAATGCAAAAAAGTGCATTCTAAATATCTGTGGAAGCATGTCCAGAACGCGAAGCTGATGCTCTTTGGGATGCTTTAGCTGGCACGTAAATCAACAAGAGAAGAAGAAACCTCCACCAGCAAATCGCAGCTTAAATCTCAAAATTCGAAGCTGGCAGCTCGTCGTATTTAGAAGGTGATCAGGACAGAAAATTTACGCCGTTGATTGATGATTTATGGTGGCACCCAGTGGGCATCGATTTCGCGCTACCCATAATGGTGGCTTTTGTTAGATTTTGCGTGATTTACGCTCATCGATTTGGTATGCCTGTTGTGTTCTGACTTCTGACGAGCATCGCTCATGGGTGGATGCAGGATATGCGAGTAAGGGAAACAATGTCACTCTCGTGGGCAATGGATGACCCAGGAGGGTTTGACTCTTATGTCTAGTGATTGCTTGTCAAAATGCATAAAGGGTGGAACGGTCAAAATATGGTCAAGCGTTATTAAGCGCACACTGATTAGTTTATAATGTAAATGATCGATCTTTATTTCTTCTTGAAAACACAGGAAAATTATTTGATTAGGCTTCCAATTTTCCAAATATATGACGGGCTTTACGTTTCACACATTCCATCAAGTTATGTACCGCTGGAATATCCACCTTATTTGATGCTGAACGCCAATTGGCCTTGAACTGTTTTTGAGTTCTCTTGAGGTTTCTCTTTACGAGTGCCCAATATTTTTCAATTGGGCGCAGTTCCGGCCAGTTTATGGAGTTTTTCTCCTTGGATACGATTTGCACACGGTTGGCGGTATACCATTCCTGGGCCATTTTTCCGTAGTGGCAAGAAGTTAGGTCTGGCCAAAACAGCACGGAACAAATATGTTTCCTCATGAAAGGCAATAAGCGTTTTTGCATGCATTCCTTCACTTCAATACCTCGGTTGACAGTGCCAGTAGTCACGAAACTTTCGCTTTTTAGCCCATAGGTGCAAATCGCCTGCCATACCAAATTTTTCGGGAAATTTGACATTGATACGTGATACGATACTCTGAGTTCCTAAACGGGCCCTTCGCATCCCACAAAACCACAATATTTATGGCCACGGTCTAGAAGTCCACTGCATAGGAAATTCTTGATTGAATTTTTAGTGACTTGCGGCCCAACCCGCAGATATCACACTCAACTTTAGTGCCTGTATACATGCGTGCTACGACGCGGCTATTAAATAGAGGAGCGAGTGTGATTCTATCACTACTTTGTGTGGCTGGACCTTTTGCTCTCCCATGAATGGTTCATTGGAGTAGAAGGTCATACAATGACATGACCTAGCTACATCTATCAAAAATCAGCTTTCTCCAATGAATCGTTAACATGATATTAGGCCCTCCCACCAGCGTCCAGGTACAAAATCCAACCATGTAGAGGGGGTATTATATCCTGCGAATATTACCCAAAAACTTTAGTTCAGTTCTGAATGAGTTGCGGAAAATTCTTGAACTTCTGAAAAATGCCAAGAACACAAACACAAAGTTTAAGGGATTATTGGATTGGAGTAACTCAGAATTCTACTCAATAGCAACGAAAAAAAAATGCAAGGTAAGAATAAACGTTATCTTTTGATTTGCCAGGTATCAATATGTGTTTGTTATTAATCGCATTATCTTGCCTGGAAATCAGTTTAAAGACAGTAATCTTCGTCATATTATTTTGTCTTGCCGGCGGTATTTTTTTTAGTGTAAATTGAAAAGTGCCGTTTGTAAAGGTTGAAATCGAGAATTGAGGGTTAATAAGAAACAAAAAACAAGAAGGTTATAATTTAACTCGTATTATTAACGCAGTTTACAGAAAAAATGCCAGTTGACCAAGAAAAGAGTAGGTGAGCTTTGACAACAAGGTTTGAGCTTGCTTGAAATAGCCATCAAAATTGGTAGGAGCAAGATGTTGTCCATATTTACTTTCGGATGGGTGAAAAGTATGCCACGAAGCAGCGATACGTCCATCCAACTACGAGAAGCTGACATCGGCTGAAATTAGGAAGCAAATAAGTTTGTCGATATTTGCCCGTCGGATTCGTCAAGTCTTAAATGAGGATCCCAATGTTCGTAACAAGAAAATCCTGTTTGCCTTCGCCGAGCAATACCGGTATTGGGACGATAAATGGTCATACGTGGTTTCAGTAGCCGTTGGCACGATAACAGGCAGGAAACACCGAGAAAGGAAAAACAAATCATTGGTGTAGGAACAGTAATGATCTAGGCCGGCATTAGCTTGCCTGAAAAAACGACTGTTTGCTTCATTTGGGCGTAGATGAACTAAGAAATTGACAGTTTTTGGAAACAGTTCTCATCCCATTTTCCGAAAATCCTATAAATGAGAACTTGATTTTACAACAATAAAAAGCTACCTGTCATGCCTCCACGTGACCAAGGAATGTTCGAAGCACCACGACATCCCTATTGAAGCGGCCAGCCTGCAGCCCGGATCTAAAGCAAATCAAATACTTTTGGGAGATAATTTCTCATAATGTTTTCAATCATGGAAGCAGTTATGAAACGGCTGGCTGATGGAAACGGATAATCCAAGATTGGCGCGATCTAATTCTTCTTGCAGAACTCAATTTATGAGAGGATTTTTGACCGCTGGCGAGGTATCCGGGAGTTTCAATAACTTTTCCATTTTTGGCTAATGTGTCTTTCCATTTTTGTCTTAATGTTGTGTTACTGGGATTGCCAGACTCTTGAACTGGTTCATCGCGTCAGAGAGACAACGTGGGCTTGCCACACAATCACAGTAATACAAAACTGGTAAGGCATCTAAAGCTCTCATTTAATACCTCTGTACAAAAGTGTTGTTGAGTTGAGACTAGGCAAATAAGCATAAGGCGCTTCACAGCACAAGAGTCTATGACCAACTGTGCTGGACCTAAGTAAGTTACTTCCGTAAGGGTGTGCTGGTCAAAGGTTGGAGCGGGAATTACAACAATATGGTTAAGGTAAAACTGCCCATAGGGGTAGAGGCGACGTAATCCTAATTGGTGAGACGCTAGAGTAGCTGGAAATAGTTTAAATGGCTACAAGATGCAATAAATGTAACTACAGTTAGCCCACCAACAAATTTTAAAACTAAAGATGTTGGTCAATAACTGTACTTTATAGAAAGTAGTTCAGCGAGTAGAATATTCCGTAGAAGAGTATGCCATAATCACAAAGTGGTGAAGGTCAACGACTGGCTAAACTTCAACAATCGTGTTGAGTTTACCAGTGAGATAATGCCGCTAGCTAGAATCATGCCGAGCAGTAGTAAAATACCTTTGCTATGCATGCAGACACATATCACCGAAAACTTGACGTTGGTCTAAGAGGATAGTGGGACTTACAACGAAAAGTTATTCAAAATGAACTTGATGGTCAATTGTCAACGAGAACGGGAATCGCCGGGGAATGGTAGATGGACACTCAGGCTCATGCCGGTTCTCTTACTCTGAGTGAATAGAGTCATATCATCCACATTTCTCGGTTTTTTTTTATTAGGCCGAATCAAACATTGAGAGATTTTCTCCGGTCTCGCGCTCTTTCGTTTATTACAGCGCCGTTATAAAACTTTCGAGGGATCAGGGAACACAACAGTGCTGGCTAGCAAATACAAATAGTAGAATGAAAAATGTAAAGATGAATGGAATATGAATGAAAGAGAAAGTAATCAAAGAGAGTCTCTCAATGTTAGATTCGCCCTAATGGAAAAAAAACCGTTGATTTTTATTGTAATACGCAGGGTTGCTATTTATCTGGGGAGAATCACCTGGTTGCACATTACTAGCTCTTTGGTTAATTTCAGGTAGTCTCTACGGAGAATTTTTCCTGACACCACTGTACAGATTGATCGACACAGCACGGGAGCGAGAGAATTGACAGTTTGCTGCCTGAGCGTTTATACACTCACTGCAGTGTGAACGACGAGAAGTGAAAGAGCAAAAAAGGACTACATCGCACTGACATGAGTGAAACCTTGATATAAACAATAAGAAAAAATGGCTGGAAAACGGCAAGAAAATGCAGTCCGAAGTTGGCTTCGAAAGATCTCAATTTAATTACTGTGGAAGTGCATCTTGAACACTAAGTTGAGAGCTTGGCATTAAGCTAATTGCGACATGTATTAAACTTGGAAACACCGAAAAGAAGAAGAAGAACATTACGAAATCAGAAACATTGTAAAAATCTTCAAATTGTGCTATAAAACTAACAATGGAGATTTTCACAAGGGCGCTCTCCCCGGTGAAATAATTCAGCTCTCCTTTCGATGCTCCTCAGTGATTTAGTTCTAATTCGGTGCTCCTCAGAAATCACTACCGCGCTTCAGCCTGTTGTGTGGTGAGGGTGCAAACGACAGACACTTTGGTGTCACTCAACTTCTGATATCTAGCAGAGAGTGAAAACAAAACAAAAATCTCTCGGGTGAGTTTGCGTTTGTCAATGTGCGGAGTACCTTTTCACTAAGCACCCCCTGCTTGCACAGATAAGAATTGCATCCCTGCTAAGACGTAACTTTAGAACGATTGCGGAAACGCACATTAGGGTCAGAGGCTGCAGTTGGCAGGATTTGACTTGTTATTAATGCGTCGAAGATCAAATACATGAATCGAAGAGTTTCACAAGAAGACACCACAAGCATACCGAGTCGAGATCGGTGGGGATGAAATCCAGGTGGTAGATGTATTCGTGCATCTGGGCTCATTGGTGACCGCCAATAACGAAGCCAGCACAGAAATAAAACGACGCGTAATGGCTGTAAACGGTGCCTACTTTGGACTCAAGAATACGCCATGACCGATTGAAGTTGACCAACATTGATTAGATAAGAAGACCGGCTATGAAACAAGCATGTTAGAGGACAGCCCAGCGGAACTGGATCTTGAGAACGACAGGCCCAAAAATATATTACAAAACGAATTATTTCTCGCGGTTTCTTAGGAATTCTCGAATTAGACTTAAGTGGCGCACAACGGTCTTTTATGCACGCATTTGAGCTGCCAACTTGATTATTTAACGTTAGAATTACCTTCAGTTTTCTCTTTTAGATGCGAAACATGGCATACGGCATGGAGGACATTCTGAGGATTTCTTACAATACTGGCTATCTAAGTTGGTCGTCAGGAGTCCGTTTGCCTTTGGTTTGCTTCCAAAACCTGGCTTGCGACACATCAAACTTCGTGATTTTACAAAACTAGGTCATGAAAAAAAAGTTCTGAGGATTTCTAACCATACTGTAAGTGGTCAGTATGGTTAGAAATCCTGGCCTGAAGGATTCCCTGAAGGATTCGAGTTCCTTCAGGAAAGTGGCCATATTCAAATTTTTAGCATGGTCAGGTACCCACAGAATGTCCTCTGAAGACCAAATTTTGCAAAATCATGAAGTTTGGTATGTCGCAAGCCAGGATTTGGTAAAATTTTAATATGGCCACTTTCCTGGAGGAACTCGGATTTTGCTGGACCTTCCTAAGTGGCCAGTATTGTCGGGAATCCTCAGAATTTACTCCGAAGACCTAGTTTTGCAAGATCATGAAGTTTGGTATGTCACAACCCGAGCAGGACATTACAACATATGAATACCTAATTTTGATCTTGATAACTGGCCTTGGTATTAAAGAGCTCAGATTAAGAGGTAAAATACTTAACCAAAATACCTAAGAATTGCAAGTAAAACATCTCTCGAATAACAAAACTAGTTATTACGGATACCTGGGAACACCTGAGAGGTACCAGTTTGGTATTGTCTTACCTTAATTTGGTATTCGCATGACATTGTGGGAACAACTTTATGGTATTATCCTCAGATATTTTAACTCTTAATCTTAGCTCTCAAATACCAAGGCCAGTTATAAAGTTATTCAGTCCTGCTCGGAAAACCAGGTTTTGGCAAAGACTTGAATATGGTCACGTTTTCGGAGGATATTTTGATATACTGATTGACTTAATACTAGGGTTAGTAGGACTTGGGCTGTTTATTCGCGGTTTACCCGAGTTTAAAATAGGTGACATTTTTTGGGGATGGTTTCGACTGAGGAACATGGAAATAGTATTCTATAGTCTCATTACAAAGTTGTCGCCAGCACTTTAAATTTGTGCGATATGATCAGGGTTCCTTTTTTGTGGCCGGTTGTAGTTACTATTGGGCGACGATAAAATGACATTTAATAGTGAATTGAAAATGATACTTTGTTCAAATAAAATCGACTATCCCTTTCATCAAATTAATAGTTAAAGAACTAATATAACAATGGTGACACATCGATGCCACTTGTAACATCAGAAACGATTGAAGATCGAGTTCCAAAAAACTACTTCAAAGTAAATGTACTCTGAAGGAATCAAGAGAACCTAGATCTGTCAGTTAGCTAAATTTTGCGTTCTAGCATGAAGGCTGAGCACAGTGACTACACCTCTCAAAACTTCTCTACCGTAAACAAACGAAACCATGAACCCCGTGAGTTGGTCTTTGATGACCCTAAACGCAAAACAATGACCGAAGCCAAAAAAAAATTACAACCTCGTCAATAGTGTGGTGATCCCATCAACCAATTCGAAGGGGGGAGTTGCGGTCTGTAGCTATGTATGCTAGACACAATCCGCCACGCTGCGACGCGACATACACCGAGCCGCCCTAAAAGAACTGCCGCAACCAACCGAGAAGAAATAATGCCATAAAAAACATAAACGTAAACCTACTCTCGTAAACGTAAATGATCGAATGATACTTCAAGAAGGTCGTTCACTTTTTCGCTATCTCTGCAGCAGCAGCAGCAGCCGGTTTCGGTTCCCTATTCAGTCATAACCGTGTGTGTTTGGTCGAGTAGATGTCTCCGACTCCGAAATGGGTGAACCTTTTGCGTTCATGACGTGGCCCAGTTATAGTTTTTGCACTCGCTGGCTGGTTGATCGTTCCTTCGGATCAATATCTATGAACCGAACTCGGCAAAGCCAGTGTGTGTGATGTGACCTTTAGTTTTTTTTCGTTCCTGCCTTGCCTTCTGGTGCGCCGTCGTGGCCTTGGCTGGCAGCTCGGTGTCGGCGTGTTGTAGAGCGGTGAACCTCGAGAGGTGGATTTGTGGATTGTTCTGAACGGTTGCAGTTTGTGGCGTTCTGGGTTTGATCAGAAAGATGGTTCTCGATGAAAATATTGCCCTTTGTAAAATTGTCAATCAATCATCATCAGAAGCCAATTCAATTTTAAGAAAAGAAATCACCAGTTCTAGAAATATTCAAGCACAAGCCGCCGCCTGTCATCGGGGTTAGCTAGCTTATAAATCATACCTTAACAATCGAGATCACCCTCAACTTTATACACCAACACACTCATACACAATAAAGCTCCTCCATCACGAAAGATCCTGCGGCGATAATCGTTTTCAATGAAGAAAAAAATACCGGAGCAAGTGCATGCAAAAACAAAAACCTGCTCTACATACCCAACTTTCCACGTGAGGTACTCAATTTCATCATTCATCGTAAGTGATTGGACTCTTAGCCCCCTCAGGGGGGCGACCGCCTCCACGATCGGAGCCTCTGCATAACAGTGCATTCAATCTGGAGTGGATTAAATCGGCTAGTTGCCACTCTGAGGAGATGTCCAATGGCTTCACTTTGCCGACCTTGGCCTTTGCATTTGTGTCACGCACTTGGCACCGAGTATGGCCACGAAGATGGCGATAAAAACAACGACAACGACAATAGTGACGATCATGATGGTCGTGATC
This sequence comes from Aedes japonicus, assembly GCA_034211315.2. NCBI lineage: Eukaryota > Metazoa > Arthropoda > Insecta > Diptera > Culicidae > Aedes > Aedes japonicus. The sequence goes on from JASCZW010004839.1 coordinate 43,521, forward strand.
GACTTGATCGAAGTGGAAAGAAATAAGAAAATCACGCTCAGCACGCTGCTCGGCCTTGACATTAGGGAGAACACCAGCAATGGCGAGGGAGTTGAAACAGGTACTGGCCGTAGGCGACGAACCTGATCGCCGTTGCCCTAGATTTGACTTCGCAAAGGTTTGGGAAGGAATTCAATAGAATTTGAATCATGTGTCATTGAACCATAGACGTGGGAGTTATGTTTCACCAACAATCAATCATATTAAAGGCCGTGAAAATAACCCACTGCAACGAATCACAATTCATCATTCTTCCCCCATTTCTCCATTACTGAGTCGCAAAGTGGAAAACAAAACGAACGTGCTGGTTGCTTCAATTGACTTGCTCGCGATCGAGTTACTCGTTACCACCCATAAAGATATACCAATGATGTTGCTTCCAGAATTAAACGGATTCAACGGAATCGTTGCATCGACATATTGCACGTGTTCAGCGTACGGGATTGACCAATTCATAACTCAAACAAAATTGCATCATTTTTATAAAACAAAATTCCCTCACAAAAAAAAACCAGGCAACCACGGCCGGCTGTGACTCAAATGTGGCACCTGGGTGGCAGCGAAATATGTGTTCGATTCAATTGGACCGACTTTGCCACGCACTTGGGACTTTGGCAGAATCAACTATATTCGCTCATTCACTGACTGCCAGGACCGCAAGCAAGCTCTGCACTTCACGGTCGATCATGAAAGACATGTGTGTGGTATCCGCCGTGGTAAGCGTCGTGGTTCGTGATTCGTTTCTGATTTTTTCCCCCTATGGTGTCACTTCTTCGTTGTCGTTGTCATCTCTTTGCATTCAATTAAATAAGATCAAAATTTTCGCTGATGCAATATCTTTTAAACGGCATCAGCCAGGTGGCGGTGCTCATGTGACAGTTTCGAGCTGGTTTAGGTTGACATGGCGGGTGGTTAGCGCTATGATTGACTTACTTAATATAATTACATTCAACGCACCTATATCCGATACTTGGTGGATAACTGCTCCATCAACGAACCACTTCTTGACCTTGCCGAGCAACCGGTGGAGGCGTTTTTGTTTTAATGATTTCAGTGCACCTCGGTATTGCCTTTTATCGATTTTTTTGGAACTGCTTGCAACCGGAATTTTCACAATTTCAAGGGTTGATCGAAACTCCTGGATTGCTGAGAATAGTTAAATAATATTCTGAACTAGCTGAACCCGGTGCGAGCGTTGCTACGCCTGCAACTAAATACACGAACATTACAAAGAACTGACGCTTTTTTTTTAATAGTTTTTTTTTACTAAGCCCTTCTTTAAACTTCTATCAGAACATTCTTCTTACCCAGACAATACACAGTTTGTGGCTTAGTTACCTGGATAATTCTCATGTTTGGTTGAAATTTGTGTTTGAAATCACCATAGAAACATTTGTTGCAGTCAAAAAATCCCGCATACCAATTTTGGTTCCATTTGCTTGATTAGTTCTCAAGTTATGCAGAAATTTGTGTTTCATTTGTATGGGAGCCCTCCCCCAGTCCCAAAAATCCCTGCACACACATAATTTTCACTCGATCGGTCAGACAGAGAATTCTATTTGATATATACTAGCCATCTCCTGCGTCTAGCCAGCCCCCACATGCCAAAATGTGGTTCTATTTGCCGAGATAGTTCTCGACTTGTGCAGAAATTTGCGTTTCGACTGTGTGGATGCCCCCCTTCAGAGGCAAGAGGATCTCAAGCCGCTGCAGAAACGATTATTTTAATTAGTTCTCGAAGAGTTATGCAGAAATTTTCGTTTCATTTCTATAGGGTACCACCTCCCCCCCCCCATTCAGACGGGCAGAATGGTCTTAAACTACCATAGGAATATGTCTCGCCTTCAAAAAATCCACATGCCAAATTTGATTCCATTTACTTTATTAGATCTCGAGTTATGCAGAAGGCGGAAGTCTCAAATCACCATACAAACATTTCTCTCCTTTAAAAACCTCCACATGACAAATTTGGTTCCATTTGCTGGATTAGTGATTGCCTTTTAATTTCATTATAGTCGTTATCCTCTAATTCTTCAGCTGAGACTATGACTACTAATATTACTAGATCAAAATAAAATTCGCTTCTACTACTACTAAAGGGTGTTCCAATCAAAATTTGGTCGACCTCACCTTAACGCATTTCTTTTCATCGTTGCATTAAATAATTTTATGCACACCTCATTTTGAAAGATGTGTGCGTATGTATTATAGAGCATTATGCCTCTATTTTGATTTTGAGATTAGCACTTCAGTTATCAAAATGTCGTTGAACGAAGAGAAGCAACGCATCAAATGTTTGCACGTGCATGGCGAAAATCCAAAACTACTCTCACGCCAAGTTGGCGAAATTGTTTGAATGTGGCTAAGAATCAACTCGTTTCGTAGGGTCATAGATCTACTAATTGAGAGATTCTCTCCGGAGCTCGCCTTTCTTTCATTCATAAACCAATCGCCTTTACGTATGTTCATTCTACTATTTGTAGAGATGTGCTAGCCAAAAAGCACTGTTGTGTTTTCGATTCTGTGCCTAAAGAATGCGCTCGTGGGGTTTATGATGGCGCTGCAATGAATGAAAGAGAAAGCGGCCCGGAGGAAGAATACTCTCACCAGAAGGCATCACCGCTAATGAAACCGAACCTGCTGTACCAACGCCGGACAACCAGGAAAGCTGGATCGGGAATCTGAAAGCCGGAGGCCACGGCGACGATCAAAAAGAGCTGCTCGCTGCCTCGAGCACAACTCCAACTTCTCTTCGTCCAAGATGTCGCAAAGAAGCTGGCAGTGGCGCGCCTCAGCCGTGGAGAGGGGCTAAGAAAACGAGCTAGACCCCTGTCGACTTACGGCGAGAACTGCACTGAAATCCAAATCGCGACGATAAACAAAACACGTCGGCCAAAGCATCGATCGCAGAAAGCTGTAATGCGACGATGCTGACGAAGTCTGATTGCGTGGTACAGGACGATGAAACTTACGTCAGGCGCAGACTTGGTGGGGGAAACAGCTTCCTGGGCAGGATTTGCGACGGCAACCGGACGGGGAAGCGTGGCAGATATTTTCAAGCCATTAAACTGTCAAAGTTCGCGTAGTCAGTTATCTCTGTGTGTGCAGGCCATCTGTACCTGTGGTTTGAAGAGCAACGTTTGCATTGCGACCAGAGACGCGATCAACCAGAAATTTATATGAGCGAACCAACCAATGCAAAATCTTGATCGGAACACCCCTTTAGCGCTCAGTGGGATCAGGCTCCACCATTTTCTCCGAGTTGTAAAGTTGTCTATCGGGGCGGTTGCTGGAATTGAACCAGCGGGGCCAACATGGGGGCGGTGGGGCTGCCGCAAACCGTTGCTGAACGGAGGATGACGGGTGGTTGGTCTGGCGATCGTTGAAATAGAGCGGCGGCTCAGTGATCGGAAAAGCCTTTTTCCCGGCGAGATTAATAACTCCTAAGGGTTACGCTTCCGAATCATGGTGTCTTCTACAAAGTTGTACTTAAACAAGTTGTCCATCGTGTGGTGATAATTTCGTAGTTTCAAACTTTATCGCTAGGGTTGCTAACTTTTGAACGAATCACAACATAAGGGTGATGTCAAAGGCAACTTTGCTCAAGACACAATTTTTCTAGCTCTGCATTTCAACGATCATCATGAGAGCGATTACTCTGTTTCAAATGCTCAAATGACTGTAAAAACTCAGGTTTTTGCTAAAACTTTTTTGTTTCTCGTTTTGAGAAAAAGTGATTTTGAAACAAAAATATACAGAACGTTATAGCGCACATTTTAGCTCAACAAAGTTTTTTAATGCAGTTTAATGGTTTGATTTTAACCAAAAGCATGTTTTTTTTCTCTTATAAGAAGGTCAATTGTTTAGGCGAGAATTGGCCAAAACATCATTCAATTCTATCAAGGAACAAGTTGCTAAATAAACGAGCCCGAGTACTCCTGGGGAAAACGAGCGGGAGTGCTTAAAATAGGATATGCTTTTCGTTAAAATTACCCCTAACTTTAGAACAATTACATATACCCCTATTCCTTACAATTGAAACTAAAAAGTTAGAATGAAAAAACTGATTTTTAGGGACACCCTAATCTACTACACCAGCACAATAGCTCCGAACTAAAGCAGGGCACAAGCGTCGCACGCTTAGGAGTTATAAATTTCGCCGTGGCAGCAGGTTTGGCACCTATTACTGGAGCTTCGGAAAGTACTCCTCGTTCATTGGAGGTGGCGGACGGCGTTGACCAAACCGAGACTGGTGGTCCCACCACTTGCGGATCCGCCAGGCAAGTATCGCGTTTGAGGCAAGTTCGATTGCTGTTTTCGTATTTTGCGCGAAAGTTGGCGTTCTTTAGTTGGGCTCCTTCGTCCATCGGTGCACAATCCTTGGTGGCGTGGGCTCCGGCACATTTGCCACACAGCAATTTCATGATGGTCGTGCTGCTTCGGGTGATACTCACTCGACAATAATGTTGAAAAGGCGGGCCTTTCATGAGGTCCGCCATCGTTACGGAACCAGATAGAGTTGGCCCGATGATTTCCCGGTGCTTGCGCCTGATGGGGAAGTCCGTCTGAGGCTTCAGTGCCGCCGCTTGCAGCCCGGCGACAATTGCTCTGGTTCGATTCCCGGATCTTGGAATTTTTCGTTAAGGAAAATGTCTCGACTCCTTGGGCAAAGGGTATGAATGTACTTGGGGAACGTCCATTAATTATGTCTCACAAAAAGTGACTAGAAGAACATAACAGAAAAATAACAAAATTCTAACAACCTTTGATGCTTGTAACTCGTTATTGTATTGTTTCGTTTGGAGATCACCACCCAAAAATTATTCACACAAATATACATCAAATATAACACTTTTTGACAATAATATTTGTAAATTTTAATTATCTTGTTTGAGAATCTTAGTTCTTTCCTACTTTTAATAGTTTTATCAATTAGCGATTCTATTTTCAGATTTAGATATACTTGGTCTTCCTTACTTTGTTTTTCGACGCTTACACACAATCGAAGATACGACTTAATTTTTCTTGTAAAGTCTTGTAAATGAACATGTTTTCGAAAATTTATCATGTAGATAAAACTGTTCCTAGAACATAACCACTGTTAGTAGATACAATTGGCAACCGATGATTATTTAGGAATTGGCCATTTAGAAAATGAATGATTCATTAAGTTTAAATTCCTTACATAGATCTTTGGTGCAAATTTTAATTCCCTTTTAGTCCGAAAGCTGCTTCAACATTACCAAGCAATGTATATTCGTTTTTGCTGCTACTAAATTCTATATTTTGATTTGGACAACTCCAAACTTTCGAAATCCAATCATTGTTGGGTGATTTTCTTACTCCGGTAAAATGACATATCCTGTTCAAAAAAAAATTTGTGATACCGGAACGACAGGATGATTTTTTGAGGTCTAAACTCCTATAAACATGACGTTTCCGTTTTTATATGGATATAATGATGAATTCCATTTCTAACGGTTTGTACAATGTGAGGAGTTAGATGTACGTTAGGTCATCCCTTACTTTGAAAAAAATGGCCAAGTCAAGAATTCGACCTCTTGAAATGTTCGTCTTGACTAGAAAACAAACATACTTATATGTGAAGACCGTCCGTTGACGTTAAGTGCTCCCCAACGGACCTAAAGAAATGCTAGTACGGGTGACTACCGACGCGGTGGCAAGCACGCTACTGTAGAGTACGGTCTTGCAGGTCGACCAAGATCAGGTGTCGTCAGGTTGATAACATTTTATGTTTGTTTTTCTCAGTGAAAAGTGTTCCAATTAAAATCATTTTTTATAATCTTAAACATCTCACTTTCAGTCCTCGACGAAAACTTCCAAGAATACTCTCTAGCATTAATTCAAGGCTCTCTTCAGAGCTCGCACATGGACTAAATGCCAATGGTATAAAAATATTGAACAGGTTTCAAGACATCATTTAACAAAACGACTGAATGGATGCCCTAAAAACTTTGGGGTTTTCAGGGTCTTTTTTTAATTTTAGTAGCGTTTCAAACACCATTTTCATAAAATCAAATACCCTTGACAATTTACTCACGCCTTTTTGATTCTCTGTTTTTCTTTCCAGGTTTGTCAAATTTGCTCTATCAACTCGTCCGCAAAGGTAAATCATGACCATTCTCCTCTTGCTATCCTAAAAATATCCACAGCTTTCCCATTCGACTAGGAAATCGCCGTCGAATTTTACGGCCAATTAAGTGGCATTTAACAATTCACCCTCAACCAACTCCCAATCACTTCATATTGTTATTATTTATTGGATACGGATGTGGGCTCGAGGCAAGCAAAGAAACACCACAACCAACCATGCAGCACATTCATTTATGGCAATAAAAACAAGATCCCTTCAATGAAAACCGAAAACTCGTCACATTCTCGACGACTTTTGATGGATTATGGCTGTGGCCGGTGGTGGTGTGAACAATGTGATCGAAAAACTGGTTCTTCAGTTGGCAACGGGCACTGTAAGGCTGAAATGGAAAGGATTTCCCAGTCACGTTCGTTCTCGCAAGGAAGTTCGTTCCACTCATGGGGAAATTAATAATGCAATTGAGGTTTTGCTTCTGTTTGTGCTTTTTTTGGTTTATATCATCTTTTACACGAAGAATAATTTACACACGTTATGTACAGGGAGCATCAGGTATAGCGGTGACAGTTGGTTTCGACTGACTTAGTGATGGTAGGCATAAGCTCCGAATTCTGGTTGGTGGGCGACGACGGTCTTGGTCAGGGCTGGAGCAGCATAGACGGTTGGCTGGGCGGCGTAGGCAACTGGAGCAGAGTGAACGTACTTGGTGACCGGGGCGGCGTAGGCAACTGGGGCGGAGTGAACGTACTTGGTGACTGGGGCAGCGTAGGCAACTGGGGCAGCAGCGACGACCTTGTGGACTGGAGTAACGGTCTTGACGGCAAGTGGTTCACGGTGGACGACGGCGTTGAATCCATGGACGGGGTCAGCGGTGTATTCGACAGTGCGCTTGAAGCCATCGGCATCAACCAGAGAGTACGATCCCTGGACGGAATCTCCGTTGCGCGATTCCTGCTGGGACTTCTGGTCTCCGGTCAGACCATCGGAGACTCCGTAGCTGAAGGAGTACTGTGGGTTCGGGTCATACTCATCAGCCACGACGGTCTTGTGCAAAACTGGAGCAGAGACCAGCTTGGTTACTGGAGCGTGGGCATAGGCCACAGGAGCCGAGTAGGCAACTGGAGCGACGAGTCCAGCACGGGCAACGGCCACCAGGGCGCAGAATGTCAGGAACTAGAACAAGAACACAAAAATAATAATTAATTTCCAAACCACTCTTCACTTTTCGATCCTTCCTCGCACACGACAGAACACGCACCTTGAATGCCATTTTGGTTGGTAAAAGGGGTTGTTGTTCACAGCACTAGCCAATCGATTGAACTGTGTCCTAATCAAACGATTTCGGTCAATTTATACCGAATGGGTTGCTGGTGGTCTACGCCAAATTTTCGACGCCGCGCTTAGTTTTCCGGTTTTGCGCTGCTTCCCCATCCCCCATTTGTTCTTGAACCTCACGCGACGCGAGTCAGCCGAGTTCAAATCCCATGTAAGGGCGGCGATGGGGTAAACGCAGCCTATCTCGGCCAAAAGCTGTTAAAATCTTTCAATTTTTTTTTTTGCTGCTTTTCGACTGTTCACGGTGTTAGTTTTATATTACAATAATCACTCACTTCATTCGACGTTTGTTTCTTTTTTTTTATGTTGCCAAAGAACGTGTTCATGGAGAAACTAGTTCAGCCGCTGCGCCGTGCCAAACGTTTGATGCGAGTGTGCCTCTGGTGGGAAGCAGAGGGCTGGAGCGTCGTCGTGCGAGCACTCATTTTCGGTGGAGATTGACACTGTGGTGGCTGAGCTGAGGCTATTCATAGTAACGGACAAAAAGCAACCGGAATGCGTGAAGTTCAACTTTTTTGCTTTTTTTGGTTAGTTGGGCGCAAGCAGCAGATCAGATGACCCGGTCTGACACTGATGGATTATGATGAAATAGACTGGCAATGCATTCGAGTGGGAAATGAACGAGCGCGCGCGTGCTTCATCTCACGATGGACCGTATCATGTTCTAGGGGGCTTGACAGACAAATTAGAATTGTGAATGAGATGTTTACGGAGGGTGTTATTCCCTGACTTGGCTGCATTCCCCCCATTCATTGTGTTTGTTTGCTACCGTGATGTTTGTTTTGATTCGATGAGCATGTTTTCACGAGGGATACTTGACGGGAATTTATGAAGTTGTAAGTTTTTGATCATGCCTTTTGGGGAAATTTCGGGATTTGAAATTTCGGTATTGATCTAGTGGAACCTATTACATTTCATGGAATTTGCGTGTTAAGCTAGCAAATGTAATCAATCTTGCACTAGGTGACGATGTTGAGTTCTGAACACAACGATCTGGAATCTGAAGAAATTTGAAACCTTGGCATTTCAAGCTTACTGTTCTAATAATTCTCATACTTAGTGTTCGAGATGCAGTTTCATAGTTAATAAGTTAGAACTTTCGATGCATGATACCATTTTTAATTAGTATGTTTATGTTGCAAGTTTATTCATACTACGATGCTCAGGAAATCAAAAAAAAAATCCTTACATGAAAGGCCACGTCGGGAACCACCACCTTTTTTACTTTTTAAATGTTATACATTGCAAAAATAGATCTTGACTTTCATTTACATTATGATGTCATTTTCATAGGACTTTTATTGATTACTGAGTAATCCACAGCAGCGTTCAGTGGATTTTCATTTGACTGCTTTCTTCAATTCCAAGTCCAAAAAAAAAACACGGACTGACCTTAACCTGACTCAGCTCTGACACTGGCCGGCTTAAATAAAAGCCGATTATCCTAGTTTAGTCAAAAAGTTTTGAAATCGGCATCTATGGAGTAGTACTTCTTTTTCTTCTTTTAGCATTAAAAGCTTATTGCTTGCTCTCAACTTAGTGTTCTAGATGCACTTCCGCAGTTATTAATTGAGAACTTCCGATGCCAGGTACCATTTTTTCATTAGTATGATTGTGTGGCAAGTACAATCATACGCTATGCCCAGGGAGTCGTCGAGAAATTTTCCTTAACGAAAAAATCCTAGACCAGACCGGGAATCGAACCCAGCCACCTCCAGCATGGTGTTGCTTTGTAGCTGCGCCTTTACTGACTGAGCTAAGGGAGGACCCAGGTAACCAATAAGCATTATCATGTGCAGTAAATCAACCCTAAATCTGCATTTCAGATGCGACAAGCTTTATATTAGCATTATATCAGCGTTTTGAATGCTATCTTTTGTAAAGTAGGATTGCAAATGCTATTTAAATGCTTGTAGTCGGTAATAAGCATTTCGAATGCAAAACAGCATTGATGAAGCATTATCTCAGCATTGCAATGAAGCAGCCGTATATTGGGCCAAAAGCGGAATTTATATTGCAGTTAAGGCGACTTAATTGCTTGATAGGCTGCTTTAAAGACGCTTTGGAACTGCTTATTGATTACCTGCCCAGGTAACTAAAAAGTATTGAAATATGCACTTTTTTCTGCATCATACTTGCATTTATGATTCTTCTTTCTGTACATTGGCATCCTGAATGCCTTGCTGTTGTATAATAGCATACGCAAAGCTGCAGTAATGTTAGCGGTCTGATATCTGCATTTTTGTTGCTTTATATATTATTAGAATGACGCACTGAAAATGCTTAATTGAAGTTGTTTCGTGTTTATCAAGGGGGAAAATCTCCTTGCCTACCCTGCACGGGGTAGTATGGCAAAAGGTTATGCGCCTGATCGGATACTACCACTCAAATGCCCTCCGCTCGTTTTCAAACTTGTATCTTTCAATTTCAAAGCCTGCCGTTGCCCTATACGGAACTATCAATACACTTTCTCTTCATGTCTATTCGTTCTAGCAATAAATTACTATCCACTCCTAGCGCTTCGCATGTAGGTGAGAAATTATCTGCTTCTGCAAATATGCTAATCTATTCAAAAATTAAGATTGAGGAATTTCGTAAAAAAAAGAGAGTCCGTAGATGCATTTCGTACCTTGTGGCAACTTTGATGTCCTAGCTAATCGGCTTAGCACCAACCGGGCGAGACTTGATCCTATACCCAATGATTTCTTTATCTCCAATGCGCTCAACCAATCGCAATGTATTGTGATATAGTGGACGGATTATTATAATTTGAGATAACTCAATGCCATCTCTTCCAAATTTGGCAGACAAACAGGCAATCGGTGAGTAACCACCTGGTACCTCATAACAAGATGCTTAGAGAAGAACCAAAAGAATTGATGAGCTAACTCCTCCATTCATGGGACATTCAATTACAATACACGAAATCAAAACATGGTTATTCGAGATTTGCAGAAAATTTTCGAACTATGCGCTTGATTCTATCCATTAGGGTATGTACAGATTCTTCGGATACGGCCTATTTCTCCGAATTTGTTGGAATTGTTTGATGCCTTTTTTTTCTTGTTTTCTTTTCCAGAAAGATTCCGCCTAATCAGAGTCCAATATCTCTAGATTGGACGTAACTTTGGAAAACTTGGTAGATTTTCGATTGTTGGTACAATATTCACTTGATTTGATTCGTACCATTCCATCACAATTTTAGCTTTTTGGTTTCCTATGAAGAGTGTCAAACACTTCTGCAGGCACTCTTTCTGGTAAACCTTGTTTATTGTGACGAAAGACTTACTCTTTTTGCCACACGTGCAAATTGCTTACCAAACCAGGTATATTTTTAGACATTTCGATGCCTCTCGTCTTGAAATGCTCAACTGTAGCATTTCCGGCTATAACGTAATAGAAAACCAGCCCATGCAGTTGCTTGATTTCCTCCAGAACATAAGTCTGGTTGCCCATAACAACGCATGCAAAGTCAAATATTCGCAGTACAAACGTCCAGCCCGTGATTATTGTTGTCAAGTATTGTAGTCTGTAGCGATTTGGAGAAGAGAATGAAGGTATTTAATGCCTGAGTAAAAAAATACTAATCTAATCTAATCTACTCTAATGCGCAGCAAGTACGAGAAAAAATCATGGAAATTATTGGCTTAGATGAAGTCTAATTTTTTTTTTGTCAATTTTGAACATACCAAAGATATGATACGAGCGTCAAAGCGGCCAGGCATATTCCGTTGCAAATTAGTTGCAAAAACAAAAAATATTTTGTGAAATAAATTGTATTGAAATGCATAGATTTGAACCACAACGCATCTTGTGAATCTACCAGGCTGGATGGAAATACTGTATCATATACTCCGACTTATGTCAAAACATACATATATAGTAACGATAAGTGTAAATAAATAAATATATAGAAATGATCTCACCAAATCCGCGCAGCTGTGTCCGCAATACGTAGCAACGTTGTCCAATTCTCATGTCGGAACGCTTTCCTTGAAGGCGGCGAATATCTCTTCTAGGGTCATTTAGCTTGCTTCTTGCAGGGCGATATAAAGTTTCACTCTGGAGGCGTCAATCTTTTTTTAAGTCCTGCGCAAGCTCCCGCTCAAGATGCTGTAACGAAAGCTTGCAAATCAGTAGTTCCGGGCCACTTTTATAGCCAGCTTCGAACATTCAGTTAGCCAACCAAGTATTTTGGTTATTCGTTCCATAAAATAAATTTATAAATAACATCATAAGTGGCCACAAATGAAAAGTGTAGTTTTAGTCGTTTAGATTGAAAATCAGAACACTGGAAGCGAATTTCGGCATATCCTGCAATATTAACTGATATTTGTGCCTTGATATAAACGTCCTACGACGTGGAACAGTAGATTTAATACTTACTGGTGATGCATTACTGCTAAAATTTCAGGTATATAGCATGTCACATTCAGGTATATAGCATGTCATTAGCCCTGTCATCATCGGCAAGGTGCAAAATTAAATCATCAAGAGGAATCTACCCAGGTAACTAATAAGCATTAGCATATGAGTAAATCAACCCTTTTCCATTTTATTTTACAAGCATTATATTAACATCTTTTATGCTATCTGTTGTAAAGTTGTATTTCAAATGCTATTTAAATGCTTGTATCCTATAATAAGCATTTCGATTGGAAAATAGCATTGATGAAGCATTATCATAGCATTGCAGTAAAACAGCTGTTTAGTGGGCCAAAAGCGGCATTATTCAACTTTTAAGGTGACTTTATTGCTTGACAGGCTGCCGTGAAGATGTAGTTATTATAAGTTTTTTTTTTAATTTCCGCCTATTTAGGTTCCCAAGTAGCCATTTAAGGTTTATAGAGGTTCTTAGGATTGTGTTTAAGCCTTGAAGAATGCTTCAATACTTATTTACAACTAACAATATTATTTAGGCAACGCATTATCACTGCTCTCCGGTTGCTCTCCGTACATTGGATTTTATTCATTCAAATCTTAGCTCCATCCTGGAGCATAGGGTTTTGAAATTCTTTTGGCCCTATAAAGTCTTTTGCAATATCATTAAACCTGAATTAACTTGTCCGGAAATTATACTGGAGCCTTCTTAAAATATGCAAAGATTTGAATTGATTCAAAAGATTAAAGGGTGCCTCATGCGTCCTCATGCATATTCATGAATTGTTTAAATAATATATTTTCAGTTCTTCAATTGTAGAGTTCAGGTATTCAGAATTGGGAATGAGATTTTGGTACTGTAGTAAAATGATCCAAAACAGAGTTGTTAACGGTACAGAATATTCACAACAACTCTTGGCTAGATTTTTGTTTTAAATCGATCAGATATAAACGATCAAATATATCTCCAACAGTAGCAACCATTTTTCAGGTTATTCCATTACAGTAACCTCAAAATCAAAAAACATCGTACATTTTTGGATACTTTTTTATTTGTTCAGGGCTTTAAATCATGATGAATTGTTTTGCTTTTGTCTTTTGACTTATTGGTAATACAGAGATGGTGCGGCATAGCTGGTGGCATAGGCTGGCTGCTGAGAAATAATTGTTTTGGCGGCCAGAGGAGCCGAGTAGGTGGCGTAGGCTGGTTGCGAAACAATTGTCTTGGTGGCCAATGGAGCGGCATAGGAGATGGTCTTGGCAACTGGAGCGGCATAGGTGGCATAGGCTGGCTGGGCGATAACGGTCTTAGCAGTGATGGCCTTGATATCAAGTGGCTCACGGCGGACAACAGCGTTGAATCCTTGGATCGGATCAGCGATGTAGTCAACAGTGCGCTTGAAACCATCGGCATCAACCAGAGAGTAAGATCCTTGAACAGTATCTCCGTTGCGAGACTCTTGTTGTGACTTCTGATCTCCGGTCAGGGCATCGGAGACTCCATAGCTGAATGAGTACTGGGGATTTGGATCATACTGATTGGCAATAATGGTCTTCGTCAGTGGAGCGGCGTACGCCAAAGGAGCTGGGGCAGCATATGAGATGGTTTTGGCCACTGGAGCGGCATAGGCAAGTTGTGCTGGACCAGCAACATAACTCAAAGCTGGGCCCGAAAGGACTCCGGCACGGGCAACTGCCACCAGGGCGAGGAAGGTTGCAAACTGGAAAAGAAATATAAAGTTACAATAGAACTTACTAGAATCCGTTTACTCAACATACCTTGAATGCCATGACTGTAGAAATGAAGTAGATGTTCACTAGAGAATGTAACTAAACAAAGTGTACCCCAATGTGATCGAACCAACCATTTTATACCCAATTTACTAATCCTGGTATCAAAAGAATCTTTAGAGTCACAACCAACTTCAAATTCGAAGAGGGGGTTAAGCACTTTTCCCATTTGATCTTCCTTGAAACTATTGCATAATATTGAAAACATTTCAGAATAAATCAATGCATTTCATCAGAAAAATTGAAGTTATTCTAGGTGGCGCACTGACCACCTCCACTACCACCTCAAGTGTATCGAAATGCAAGCTGAAGGAGTTTATTTACAGCATCGAGAGTAGTTTTTGCATCAGCCAATTTTCGCTCGAGAACTCTGCGCAAGAAAGCAAAAGGCAAAAAGCGAATGCATCGAAAGCGACCGGCAATGTGGCCGTCATTGTCGTCGTCGTTCAGGTTGAGTGTTAAAAGATCGTTGGGACAAATAAATCAAGTTGGAAAAAGTAAAATTGATTAGGTACAGATCGATTAGTTTTATTTTATTTCTTACTTTCATTTTTGTTGCATTCTTTTAAAAATGGAGTACAACATATGTTTCGATACCAACTCTGCCATTAATTAAACAATATTCAGTTTGTGTCCCTGAAGATCATCACCAATCGAGGCCCCTGACAACATGTCGATGGTCATCTTTAACTATAACTCCCAATTAGAAGCCACGACCATCATGACTCACAATTCATTTTATGCCGATTTGATAGAACGCGAGTATCTTCATTTCGAGCACTGATCATTTTTGCACCTATTTAATACCACTGCATTACCGGTTCTCCCATTTTCCAATCATGTTGCTGTAGGTCAGTAATGCACATCAATATGTTCGAATTTGTAACCGATTCTCCTTCGCATTAAACAGCTGTCACCACCGAACTTATTTAGCAGCTCGTTTCTTTCATAAGGAAAGGAAACAAGCAGCACACGGAAAATGGAGAACAAAATCTGGTTGAACTGCATTAAACCCGTTGCTTTCGAGGTCATTGAAAATTGGTTCGCCCAAATTGACTCCCGTATAAATTGCAGATCGGTTTTCCGAGTAAGCACAGTTCGATCAGTTTCATTGCATAGTGAACAAGTACTCCCTGGGGAAAAATGGCCTTCAAGGTAGGTACTCGATAATAGTATAATGCGATCTGGTTTGATTTAACAAAATAAATAACATTCTGTTTGCAGTTTGTTACCTTACTCGCCCTGGTGGCCGTTGCTCGTGCCGGAGTCATCTCGGGCCCAGCTCTGTCCTATGCTGCTGCCCCAGCTCTGTCATACGCCGCTCCAGCTCATCTGGCCTATGCCGCTCCAGTGACCAAGACCATCTCCTATGCCGCCCCAATCACCAAGACCCTCGTCGCTGCCCCAGTTGCCAAGACCGTCGTTGCTGAGGAATACGACCCTCATCCAGAGTACTCCTACTCCTACGGAATCTCCGATGCTCACACTGGTGACCAGAAGGAACAGCACGAGTCCCGCAGCGGAGATGTCGTCCAAGGATCCTACTCTCTGGTTGATGCCGATGGTTACAAGCGCACTGTTGACTACACCGCTGACCCACACAACGGATTCAACGCCGTCGTTCGCCGTGAGCCTCTTGCCGTCAAGGCCGTCGCTGCCAAGACCGTTATCGCTCAGCCAGCCTATGCCACCTATGCCGCCCCAGTTGCCAAGACCATCTCCTATGCCGCTCCAGTTGCCACCAAGACCATCGTCTCGCAGCCAGCCTACGCCACCTACTCGGCTCCTCTGGCCGCCAAGACCTACGTGTCCCACCAGCCAGCCTACACCACCAGCTATGCCGCCCCAGCCCTGTACCATCACTAAGCGAACTGAAACTGTTATCGACTGTTTGTTGACTGAGCGTGTCCTGACTATGAGTGCGCTTTGAATAAATGTAAAATAAGTACGAATGAAATAATTGTCTTTATTACCTTTGGTTGGCTTTCAAGTCAAGGACTGTATTTGCTTAAAAATAGACAAAATGTTTAATCTATATGAAGATTCTTCTCCGCATGATAAACATGGGAGCGAAAAGTATTGAGTCCGGATACAATCTTGCCTCCATATCCATATCCCCGAACAGAACAAATGTTTCAAGCCTACTATCACGACACTAGAGGCACTGCGGGTTTAAAACGTTTGCCTCGCTGTTCTTCTTGTGCCTGTCGCTTCGTTTTCGGGAATCATTGTAATTGGGATATTGTTCAACATGCTTACGACATGCCCAGCCCACCGTAGTCGACCGATTTTTGCGGTGTGTACGATGGGAGGTTCTACCAGCATCCGATGCAATTCGTGGTTTATTCACCTACTCCAAGTTCCGTCTCGCATCTGCACTCCACCGTAGATCGTACGCAACACCTTCCCTTCAAAGACACCACTAGGCTTGTTGATCCCATATTCAAAACAAAACTTACTTACTTACTTTCAAGTGAGGAAATTTATATCGGTGAGCTTGATTCGTTCATCGATTTATGGACTGCTGTCTGTTTCCGTAAATTTTCTACGAACCAGTAGTGGCCTATACAGAAAAATGTATGAATGTAAATTTGAAGGGATTGTTCAAATAATCGATATACGATAAACTGAAGAGTTAGCTGGCCGTTTTATGTACGCTGGATAAACATTAGTCAAGATGAAACCAAACTAACTAAACTTTAGTTCCAGCAGTGAGGCCAAACGTCCACGTAATTAACAAAATGGGCCTCATATTGTGGCTATGATTTTGGGAAAGGATAGGAGTCCTGAAAAATATTGTATCTCATGGAATAAAAAATGAGGGGAAGGGGTGTTGATCTCATTTAGGATTGACCACAGTAAGTGTCCCATTTTGCCCATCTCTTCCCTCATTTTGGATGCAAACTAGAATTATTAGCCAAAAACTAAACTTGTTGCTACTATATTGAAGCACGATAAATTTGCAAAAAAAAGCTGAAGAACTGAATGGAACAAAATTCACTTTGATCGGATGCCAGGAAGTGGCCCATTATATCCGATTTCCCCCCATACAGGGCTTCTACCCTGCGGCGTCTAAATTAATGGGATTTTGTGCATTGGAGCATGCTTCGCCTTTTGCAACACGATTGAAAGGAATTTCTTTAGACATTTGATTTTTTCATTCACGTACGGGTTTGGTGCAATTTCCTCCATGAGCTCAGGTTGTGGATTTGTCGAAGAAAAAGTTATAGTTGGAGGTTGCCAGTTTTTCCGGAAAACTGCAATTTTTATTATTTCGAATTCAAGGATTTACCTACGATTTCGTGTGGATATATGCGTTCTTTTCTTATCGACATTTTCAGCCATAGCCTGGTTCATCGGCCATGGTAGCCACTTAAACACCTTTTGGGTATTATTGTGGCTTGTCCGGGGTGAGACTTGAATTTGTGACTAAGGCGTGAGAGTAAACAAAATTTGATCAAATTGAAAGTAAGTTTTCTCAAGAATTTAGGAAATGTATATTTTTGAAAAACAAATGCCTCTTTTAGGGTAGGGAAAAGTATTTTTCAAAAATACATGTTTTTGTTCACAGACTCCATAGCTGTTGATAGTGAAAAGCTCAAGATTTCCTTTTCCTTTGTTCCCAAGTAATGCCCGAAAAGCTAATAATAACTGATCGTGCATATTCATACCGCCTATTTTTTTATTTGCTTGTTGATACCTTTCTCAGGAAGGCAATTTGTTAGTTTTGTCTAAGTTTTTTGATAAGTAGACAAATTACTAAAGTATATATTGAAAAAAGTATCATTCATTCACTGAGAAGTTCTGCTGCTAGTGATACTATAAGGCGTGCTTAGACAGTGCAGTAATTACCAGTTATTGCGAGAGCAGCTGTTATTGTATGTATGTAGGAAGCTACCATCCTTACGTGGGCCTTGCCCTGCATGCAGTTTCATTTAACAGAAAGATCATGCTTTGTAACGGTTCTAAACTCAACATAATGCTGTATACAGGGCCAAAAAGGATGGGCAGGCTCGTCAGTAGAGACACTTATGTGAAACCTGCGGTAATAATAGAATCCACTTCTAGCAATATGATCCGATAAAACAAATAACAAAATATGAAATTCTGTTAAGCTTTCCACTAGATGGTTTGTTTGAGACCGCCACCACCACCAATTAGACCAAGGCCGGTGTGGCCTCTTCTGTACACAGAAGTTTTCTCCATTGTAATCGGTCCATGGGTGTACCTCACCAGCCTCGCTGTCTGCGGAGAGTCCACAGGTCGCCTTCTACTTGATCAATCCACCGTGCTCGTTGCGCGCCACTTCTTCTTGTACCCGTCGGTTCGTTTTCGAGAATCATTTTAACAGGGCTGTCGTCCGACGTTCTTACGACATGCCCAGCCCATCATAGTCGACCGATTTTAGCTAGATGTACGATGCGAGGTTCTGCCAGCAACTGATACAATTCGTGGTTCATTCGCCTCCTCCACGTTCCGTGTTCAATCTACACTCCACCGTTGACGCATTGGTCCTCCACTAGCAATGTTCATGTTACGTGACCGTAGAGAACTACCGGTGTAATTAATGTCTTGAAGATGGTCAACTTTGTAGTTTGGTGAACTTTGTTCGATCTTAGCGTCCTTCAGAGTCCAAAGTAAGCACGATTGCCACCCATAATGCGTCTTTGTATTTCTCTTCTGGTTCGTTTATCGGCGGTCACCAATTAGCCCACATACACGAATTCGTCTACTACCCCGATTTCATCACCGTCGATCTAAACTCGTGGTAGGATGCTAACATTGTCTTCTCGTGAGCCTCTTCCCTTCATGTATTTTGTTTTCAACGCATTAAGCACAAGCCCCATCATTCCAGGTTCAACCTTAAGTCTGATGTACGTTTCCAGCATCGTCTCAAAGTTACGTGCTACGATATCAACGTCGTCGGCGAGGCCAAATAGTTGGACAGACTTCCTGAAGATCGTGTCTATCCCAGCTCTTCGAATCACACCCCCCAAATCAATGTTAAACAACAAACACGACAATCCATCACCTTGCTGTAACCCTCTCCGAGATTCGAAGGGACTCGAGAGTGTCCTTGATACTCGGACGACACACATCACTCGAACCATCGTTGTTATGACCAACGGGTTGTTTGAGAAAGGCGCGTCAAATGATCTCTATGGTTGAAGCTGACAAAAAAAAAATTTCTCACCAGTATTTGGAAGGATTATTATTATTGCATACTATATTTGAAAACTGGAGATTTGTTATATTTTTATATTGAGTAAAACACATTTTAAAAGGGCTCGTTTCATAAGAAAATCGTTAATAACGACAAGATCTACGTCGAATGTTTTATCTTTTTAAGTTTTATAAACTATTTCAATACAGCTATGTTTACATTTTTTTTTTCAGTTCATTTATTTGTACAGGCTCAATCGATTTAACTTTACAGAGCCAAGTTTTCATATTTATATACATGAATATTCTTAAACCTAACGTTAAGGGGATAGGACCGATTACTCGCGGCCGTCTCGAGGTTCGTAGGAATAACAACTGAAAGGAAGGGAAGGTGGGCTGGAATTTGAAGTGTTGTTTATATAACACATTTTTTTTTAATTTTAAATTGTCTAAAAAACTTAAAACTATACAACTTTTGGCTTCTTTTGACAGGAACATTTTTGAGAAAGAAAGAAAAAAAAGCACACAAACACAGATAAAAAAAAACTTAAAGTAAACATACACGTTAAACTAACTACAAGCTAAGGCTAATGTTAGTCAAAAACACATAAATGAAGTTTACAAATTTGAAATGAAAAAGTGAGAGCAAAACATGTGTTATTTTGTAGCGACACCCTAAATTATCTAGGGAAACTGTCTTGATGACGGTCTCTACTTCCAATATTGTTGATGAGTAATTTCGCTATTGGATTCTTTTGCTGTTTGATCACAGTAGCTCAACCTTTTGCATTTAGAAAAGCTGGTTCGTAGTTAGTGTTCGAAAGAAACACACGGTGAATTAAATCGATAGCTGCTGCAACATTATCCATCCGTAAATCTACATGACTCTTAGGGGCAGCGGATTGTGTTGGTCCGATTGAAATTAAATGAGAATGGTGGTTCCACGAAAAGAGATTGGCATCCGGCCCTATCCAAATGTAGACCAGTTAAGGAAATGGTAGGAATGTGTTGAGGTGATATCCACTTCATTGGAAGCCTAGTAATCATCTGCACTTCCACAAGAAATCACTGGGATGTTGAAAAGAAAGGCTGGGTTTGCAACATAATGTTCCAACGCAGGAGTAGCAGTTTCAGTCAGGGTCATTTAACATTGATTTTGATAAGTAGACAAATTACTAAAGTATATATTGAAAAAAGTATCATTCATTCACTGAGAAGTTCTGCTGCTAGTGATACTATAAGGCGTGCTTAGACAGTGCAGTAATTACCAGTTATTGCGAGGTCAGCTGTTATTGTATGTATGTAGGAAGCTACCATCCTAACGTGGGCCTTGCCCTGAGAAGGAAGAGAAGAAGAGAAGGTGATTCTGAGTTTCTTTTGATCAATTTTCCAGGCATTTTGTCAACGGTGATTTGTCTGCTCGAATAGTAATCTAGTAATCCTTTTCTTATTCTGTGACGATCCGGATCAATTGAGTTGAAATTTTCCAAGAAAACTGTTCTACATTTTTGGTAACATTTTTTTCATCGCTCCGTATAATTTACCTGACGTTGCAAAAATCTGAGGCCTTGACTTCATTGCATTTGTTCTGAAAATAAATAAAATACAGAGAAGAGTTACCACATTTGATTTTCAGAAATGCAAGATCAGATATTTGGTCTCAAATATTAATTCTGGTAATGAAAATGTTGTCGCTGTTGGCGAATAGAGTCACATTCAACATTGTGTTGTTTTAAAACGAAAAAACGAAAATCATTTTAAATTTTAATCGAACCAATCAACCTCCGTTATATTTTCCTTCAAATTAATCTCGTTCGCTAATTAGGTTTCCCAAAACTCGTCAACACAGGAGCGTAGACGCCAGGAACCTAGAATTAAAACCACACTGATTTCATGACCTCTTACTATTCAATCACCTCTCGGATGTCAATGACATCAAACGTACTGCCTACCAAAGTGAACCATCAAAGCGACAAAATCAAACCAAAACAAGTTTGCATTAAAGCTTCAATCAAGCAAAAAAGACAAACAAGCAATATACTAACAGCGAACCGAATTGCCGCAGGCAGAACAATGTCAAAGACCTTTCAACTTCAAACCAACAAAAATTGAGCCAAATATGTTGGTAATATTTTCGATGCTTTTCCATCAACTAAAAATAGGTAATAATTATTATTCGGTTAGTTGGCTTAGCGTTGATGAAGGGCTGGAGTGATTCAATCCTTGAATTGGATCAGCGCTTACAACTGTTGACATCAACTAGAGAGTAGAATCCCTGAACGACATCCCGCTGTGGGACTCCTTCTTCCTCCTTCTTCGGCAATCGTAGATTCCGTAGGAGTGGGAGAATTCTGGACGAGGGTCGTATTCAACAATGCTTAAGCCAAAACTTCTGGGGCACCAGTCTCGACATTGGAGCTTTAATAGGTCAGAAATAGGCCAGAAATGAACCCGACACGGGCAACGGCCATCAGGGCGAGGAAGGTTACGAACTTCAAAATCAGTTTTAAATGGTTGATCACCAATTAAAAAAATATTGTAAACTAGAAAAATTTAAAATTTACACGTCACTTGATTACTTACTTTCTAACAAATTAAAAAATAAGAAACTGAAAGCATTTTTCAAACTATCACTAGTAAACGCGAGGAAATTGCGTGAAATTCCACTATAGAAAGTGGAATTTCTGTGGAATTATATAGTGGAATTTAACGGAATTTGCATGCCTTTACTTCTGATAGTTTGAAAACGTGTTTCGGTTACTTAATTTTTTTATTTATTTAAAAGTGATCCAGCGATGTGTTAATTTCAAATTTTCTTAGTTTTTCAATAACATACGTTCTACTAATACGCTCGAAAATGTATTTTCTTAAACTATTTTGAAACAAATTGAATAGAAAAACATTAAATTCTAACGACTACTGAATAGCACTGAAGGTAATTTTTCCAGAGAGTAGTTGTCCATTAAAAAATGAAACTGGTTGAGCTGCGCTTAATCGAAAAATCGATCAAGTATTCACATGCGAATTTATTGAGGAACCAATTTTCAACGACCTCGAAAGCAACTAGTATCATGCAGCTGAGCCAGGTACTGCACTCCAGTTCTCGTTTATATTCCATATTTTAAGAAACCACTTCTTGTATCGAAAGTGAACTGTGTTCAAAATCCAAAAGAAAAAACGATCTGGATAACTGACCTGCTGCAACGTATTTGGGGAATGGGAGGAACCGGTTCGTTGTGCAGAAATAAAAGCAATGTATATCGTGATTGAGTTTCCGTCGATTTTGTAATTATAATAAAATAAATTAGGCAGTTCACATTTTATCAACAACTAATTTAGAGCGCTAAGGATGAATTAATGGTAATAAGCAGGAGCGGCATAAGCTGGCTGGTGAGACAGGATGGTCTTGGTGGCCAATGGAGCGGCATAAGCAACTGGGGCGGCATAGGAGATGGTCTTGGCAACCGGGGCGGCATAGGTGGCATAGGCTGGCTGGGCAATAACGGTCTTGGTAGCGACGGCCTTGACTCCTAGTGGCTCACGACGAACGACGGCGTTGAATCCGTTGTGCGGGTCAGCGGTGTAGTCGACAGTGCGCTTGTAACCATCGGCGTCAACAAGGGAGTAGGATCCTTGCACGACATCTCCGTTGCGGGACTCGTGTTGAGACTTCTGGTCTCCGGTCAGGGCATCGGAGATTCCATAGCTGAAGGAGTACTGTGGATTTGGGTCGTACTCATCGGCTACGACGGTCTTGACGACAGGACTGGCATAAGCTAGAGCTGGAGCAGCAGCGTACGTCGTCAGAGGGCTCGAGATGAATCCGGCACGGGCAACGGCCACCAGGGCGAGGAAGGTCACGAACTGAAAATTCAAATAATTTATTAACAAATGGTTTGCACGGGAGCTGCTTAGAAAAGACAAACCTTGAATGCCATTTTTTGGGAAAGGAATACTGCTGGTACTATCGGTTCAATAGAATTAATCGTACTGTACCTAATGAAAAGCAATTTGACCGTTTTATACTGATTCAATTTGTCCTAACGCGAGCGAAACATCGACGACCACGACGATGCCGACTAACTTCCCACTCCGCCTCTCGTACTATAGTTGATTCATTTGCTTTCCGCTTTTTTTCTGGCTTGCGCTGGAATCACGTGCGAAAAATGGCTGATGCAAAAATTACTCTCGTTGGACAAAATGAACTCGATTCGCTCGAAAACTATTCAGGTCGGTGTGAGAGGTTACTGAACTGTTCCATTTTTAATTTGGTGTTAATAGAAATCGTTGCAAGGAATGCGTCGATTGTTGGTCTCAGAACTGATTCACATTATAAATCGATCACCATGCGTAGGTTATTGGCATTACGCGAAAAGGATAAGCGTGAAACCAGAACTGGATTCCCCACTATTTTTTTTGACGCGAGAATTTGATTGCGGTAGCAACAATTCGATTGACGCAAGGATTGAAATGAAGGTATATAATGCATGAAACGGTTCCAATCCAGTACACTTCGTTCAGTTTCAGTTTCTAGTGAACAACTCCTCCTGTCCTACAGTCATGGCATTCAAGGTGAGTAAAGGAAATCGATCCGAGCTTTCAATTGGTTTTAATTTTGAACTTCAACTTGTCCTGCAGTTTGTTACCTTCCTCGCCCTGGTGGCCGTTGCCCGTGCCGGAGTTATCTCGGGCCCAGCTCTGTCCTACGCTGCTGCCCCAGCTCTGTCCTATGCTGCTCCAGCTCATCTGGCCTACGCCGCTCCAGTGGCCAAGACCATCTCCTATGCCCCAGCTACTTTGGCTTATGCCGCTCCAGTCGCCAAGACTGTCGTTGCTGACGAATACGACCCTCATCCAGAGTACTCCTACTCATACGGAATCTCCGATGCTCTGACCGGTGATCAGAAGTCCCAGCAGGAATCTCGCCACGGAGATGTCGTCCAAGGATCGTACTCGCTGGTTGATGCCGATGGTTACAAGCGCACCGTTGATTACACCGCTGACCCGCACAACGGATTCAACGCCGTCGTTCGCCGTGAGCCACTAGGAGTCAAGGCCGTCGCTACCAAGACCGTTATCGCTCAGCCAGCCTATGCCACCTATGCCGCCCCAGTTGCCAAGACCATCTCCTATGCCGCCCCACTGGCCACCAAGACTATCGTCTCCCAGCCAGCCTACGTGTCCCACCAGCCAGCCTACACCACCAGCTACGCCGCCCCAGCTCTGTACCATCACTAAGTTTTTAGTAATGAAGTTCTACCGAAGACTGACTGTTACCTAATTTATGAATCACTGAATAGATGAAAATCGTCTAAAAATCAAAAGCAGAATCGTTTTTATTTCTTCAACCTTAAAACGGTGCTTGATCGGCATTTCATTAATTAATTTGAAGCTGTCATTGCCCGATTGAAACATTTGTGCAAACAAGCTTTGATTAGGTTTTATGGTTCGATTTTGTCGGTGGCATGTTTGATGTTGTTGGTATCTGATGGCGGTTTAAAAGTTAGAGGTTAATCAGTGTGGCGAAATTAGTCTATATCAGCTTACTGGTGCCAACTTGAATGTTTTCTTGCATGTTTTCTTCGATTAATTGATCAAATTTGAATCAGTTAAAAAGATCAGCACTAGCAAGACCCTCGGGATATTGCTTTAGGGATTGATCAATTACTATCCTTCTGAACAGGGTTTGAAAGACATAAAGTGGCATTTAGAGATGTGTTCGATACCGAATGATGAAGTAAAATATACTGTAATTAAATTGACTCTCGACTCATGTTGATTTTAAACTTGGATCATGGTGTTTGAAATCCCAAATTCAATTGATATAAAATTTACCACTTACTGGAGAATAACTTCACGGCATTTTTTTCAATTGAAATTCGAGATTGACTTTGTGAAACAATGTTTAATTTTAGTACATAGAACATATCAACAATCCCCAGGTAGCACACTATGTTCATAATTAGTTTTAACTAGCTGATCCCGGTGCGAGCGTTGCTACGCCTGCAACTAAATGAATGAACATTACATAGAACTGACGCTTTTTTTTAATGAGTTTTTTTTTGAGTAATAGTTCAAACTTCTATCAGAACATTCTTCTTACCCAGACAACACAGTTTGTGGCTTAGTTACCTGGATAATTCTCAAGATTTGTTGAAATTTGTGTTTTAATTTACCATAGAAACATTTCTTGCATTCAAAAAACCCCGCATACCATTTTTGATTCCATTTGCTTGATTAGTTCTCAAGCTATGCAGAAATTTGTGTTTCATTTGTATGAGAGCCCCCTCCCCCCCTTTCAGAGGGCGAAGGGGTCTTAAACCACCATAGGAATATGTCTGGCCTTCAAAAAAATCCACTTGCCAAATTTGATTCCATTTGCTTTATTAGTTCTCGAGTTATGCAGAAAATTTCATTTCATTTCTATGGGACCCCCCTCATTAAGAGGACAGAGTGGTCTTAAACCACCATAGGAATATGTCTCTCCTTCAAAAAATTCCACATGCCAAATTTGGTTCCATTTTCTTGATTAGTTCTCGAGTTATGCATAAATTTGTGTTTCATTTGTATGGGAGCCCCCCCCCCCCTTCAGAAAAGGGAGGGGTCTCAAATTAGCATTGAAATAGTATTCATCTACAAAAACTACCACATGCCAGATTTGGTTTAATGTGCTTGATTAGTTCTCGAGTTATATAGAATATTGTATTTCATTTGTATAGGAGCCCCCCCTTTCAGGGCGAAGAGGAATCTGAAACCATCATAGAAACCTTTTTTGCCATTAAAACCTCACACATGCTAAGTTTGATTTCTTTTGCTTGGAGTCTCAAACCACCGTAGAAACATTTCTTGCCTACAAAACCTCCACATGCCATATTTGGTTCCATTTGTTATATTAGTTCTTGAGTTATGCAGAAAATAGTTTTTCATTTGCATGGGAGCCCCCCTTTCTAAAGGCGGGAGGGGTGTCGAACTATAATAAGATTCTTTCCCGGACACAAAAACCCCTGCATACAAATTTGCATAGCAGTAGGTATAGTTCTAATGTTTGGTTGAAATTTGTTTCATTTGTATGAGAGCCCCCCTTTTTAGAGGGAGGAGGGGCTTTGAACCACCATAAAAACATTTCATGCCTTAAAAAAATTCGTCCATCCCAAATTTGGTTCCATTTGCTTGATTATTTCTCGAGTTATACAGAAATTTGGGTTCCATTTGTTTGAGAGCACCCCCTCCCCCCTTTCTCCTCATATGACGGAAGAGTCTCAAATCACCATAGAAACATTTACCTCCTTCAAAAACTTCCACATGCGACATATAATTCCATTTATCTGATTAGTTCCCGAGTTATGCAAGGATTTGCGTTTCATTTGAATAGGTTCCCCCCCTTTCACATACTAAATTTGGTTCCGTTTGCTTGATTAGTTCCCGAGTTATGCAGAATATTGTGTTTTATTTGTATGGGAGCCCCCCCTTTTATGACGGGGAGGGTTCTCAAGCTACCATAAAAACCTTTTTTGCCTTCCAAAACCCACACATGCTAAATTTGGTTTCTTTTGCTTGATTAGTTCTCGAGTTGTGTAGAAATTTGTGTTTCATTTGTATGGGAGCCCTCCTTTCCAGTAAAGGGAGGGGTCTCAAACCATCATAAGATTATTCTCCGGCCCCAAAAATCCCTGCATACAAAATTTCACGCCGATCGATCCTTCCGCTCGCGAGTTAAATCGTGACAAAGGAAACCCCAACTCATTTTTATTATATAGATAACTTGATTATGACTTAGCAAGTCATATCTATGTTATCTCAACTGAATGACAACAAGTGTGCTACTAGGGTCGTTTTGTGTATTAAACTAAAAACTATTAGTTGCCAAACAGAGTTTTGTTTCAAAGTTTTCAAAAAGATCAAAGATTCTAAGGCATTGATTTAAAGGGTGTTCCGATCAAAATTTGATCAAACGGTAATGTGTGTGAGTCGATCACAGTTTTTATTAATAAGTTAAATTCTTTTTCTTTTTCAACTTTAGTTAATACAGAATACAGGAGAAATATTCAGCTAACACCTGCCATAAGATTTTGTATAGTCTCCTTATCCACTTTATTTGCCGCAGAGCGCCAGTTTGCCTTGAACAACAGCTTTTTGAGTCTCCTTAAGGTTCCGCCTGACGATGGCCCAATATTATTTGATTGGGCGAAGCTCTGAAGTGTTGGGAGGGGTTCTTGTCTTTGGGCACCACTTGAACGTTGTTGGCAGCATACCACTCCATGGCCTTTTTTTCGTAATGGCAAGATGCCAAATCCGGCCAAAATAGAAAGGAACAATTGTGTCGCTTCGTTTTTTAGGAACTTGCTCCTTGACGTCCTGTACCACGCAATCAAACTTCGTCAGCATCGTCGTGTACAACTTTCGCGTTAATCGTCGCGATTTGGAGTCACCACTTTCTTGTAAGTCAACATTTCAACTCGTTTTTCAGCTCTACCCACGGTTGAAGGCGCCACTCCCAGCTTCTTTGCGACATCTCGGACGGAGAGGTTCGGGTTCCACTAGAAACAGCGGGCAACACGTTTTGTCGTCGCTATGGCCGCCGCTTCTCTCTTTGCTTCTCTTCCTTCGATGACATTTTGATAACTGTGCTGAACTCAAAATCAAGTAAGTAAGTGCTAAACTCAAAATCAAAATAGAGGCATGATGCTACACGCACACATTTTTAAAATGAGAGGTGTGCAAAAAAATTTTAATGCACGATGAAAGCAAATGCGTCAAGTTTAAGTCGACCAAATTTTGATCGAAAACCCCTTTATAAGGAAAAAGACTATGATTGTTTGTCTTTCATGCTTAGTGTTAAAGATGGCGACACATGGCAAGCACATGCGCTAGCGGATTTTTTTTTCGGATGTTAGTCATATTCTGCCTTGAAGATGTTTAGAAGGAAATATTTTCTCATCACCATGAGGCTTTAGGTGGGCAGTAACTTTGCTCGAACGAAGATATGAAGAGAAAGGCTTAATAGCTGTGCTAGTGTACGGCAGGCTGTGAAAATTGAACAGAAGAAGTTAAAAATTGCGTGGAGGGCTATTTGAAAGGCAGTACCCGAACAAACACACAGTCTTTTACCAAGCTTTCCAAATGCTGCATAGGATATCCCTCTGACTGGCAAAAAAATGCGCCCCTGATCGTGCTCATATACTATCAGTGGCTTAGAATGGTTCTAGCGATTGTGAAAGAAAGCAGAAACGATTGCTACCCTTCATCAAAAACCTTTGCTCTGACCCGATTTTACTTCGTGTACAAAAACCACAAATTCGCTTAATTGTCCAGAGTACCATCAATTCGAGAAATATTAGGCTCTGATAAAGTGAAAGCTTTTTAAAAAGTAACAAGAAATCTAAGATATTAAAAACTTTCTACAATTTTGTACAAAAACGACCACCTGAAGAACCTGTACGAACCTTTATGGGTGGAGTGAAGTGCAGTGTTTGAAAATATTTTGAAAACACTGAATAACTAGGTTTCGGGATCGTGAACTGTTAAATGATATCGCATGAAATTGAAATAAACAACTGCAATTCAAATATTATATGATGCACAATTTTAGATCCACTTGAGTTTTGGATTGTCCGGATTATTGTGGATACAGTCCTTAAAACAAGTGAGTGAAAAGTATGGTGAGCAGTTAACCCTGCAGGATTTGTTGAGAACTGGACTGCCGGTGGAAGCATTACTGTCTCATATGACATTGTGATATTTTTGATTTTTTCATGCCAACCACGAAACTTAAATCCGTGAGTGATTTTGTGCCACCTGAAATATGGACGCATGGTTGTCCCACTAGGAACAATTTTACCCACAAAGTAGGACAAATCGACTAGGTATTTTTTTTTTAAATTGATGGTTTGTAAGATGGGACAATAATGCGTCCTTCGGCAGTAGACGAATACTCGGTTTCCAGCAGTCACAAATTGGACCAGAAAATTGTCGATTATATTTAGGAGAACAAATCAGCCTCTACTCATGATTTGACTAGCATCACGATGATCCAATAGATTATGAAAAGTGATGATTAAGACAAACAGGAATCAAAAAGTACCAATCTACAGAGCAGAAGTGTCGTGCAAAAATGCGAGCTCGAATACTGCACAACCGTATTTTGAACTATCTATTCCAGTGTGTTTTGATGAACGACGAAAGAAGATTCCAAAACATTGCTGGAACTTCAATTCTACACCAATTTGGGAGAGTGACCCACTTGCACATACGACTGTTGCGACGGAAAAATTCGGTGAACAGGAACAATAAAGGCTGAAATTTAACGTAACGAGTATTTGCAGAAGAGGTTGCTATATCGAAAGCCATTATGCCAGATCAACTCTGCAGTGGTTGTCTGATAACAACGTAGAATGCGTTGAAAAACATATCAACCCACCGTTTGGTCCCCAACTGCGACCGATTGAACGCTACTGGGCAATCGTCAAGCGGAACCGTACCGGATACTGCGGCCCAGAACATGTCATACTTCAAGACAAACTCATCGGCTCAATATAATACAATAACTCAATATATACATTCATAAACTTTTATTTCCAGGAAAAGAGTTCTATATTTTCTAGAGAATCATTTATAGACTATCGAGTTTTGTGCAACTTCACTGAATATAGTTTTCCTGAAGCTTCTGAAATCGCTAAATTAGAGCAATCTTACGTAGTTAAAGGACGAGTCGATAATTATTGCGACACTTCAGATTGATTGGTACACCCCCAATATTTGAGGGTGTTTTCTGTTATTAGAGGCGAATCATTAAGCTTGGGACCGAGTTTGAGACCGATTTCCTGGTATTACCTGAGCCAAAAACTATATCCATTTTCTTTTTGACTTGCCGCTGGTCAAATGCTCGACATTTCCGATTGAT
The DNA here is from genome assembly GCA_034211315.2 of Aedes japonicus. Taxonomy (NCBI): domain Eukaryota; kingdom Metazoa; phylum Arthropoda; class Insecta; order Diptera; family Culicidae; genus Aedes; species Aedes japonicus. The sequence continues at coordinate 73,241 of JASCZW010004839.1, forward strand.
GCCTCAGAGCCTGTTAAGCCGTTTCCGTTACATTATTGTTAGTTTTTTTCACTTCTTCATCATTTGCTTCTCGTTCTTGGCCTCCCTTTTGGTCTTTCAATGTTCACTCTTCATCATGGCCAAAAGGTTTCGATCGGACAGAGTTCAGGACAGTTTGGTGGGTTCATGTCCTTCTATACAAAATCTACAGAACTAGCAGCAGTGGTTTACCAGTCCTTACCCACGAAGCATTCCTGTAGCGACTGCTTAGGGCTTAGAATCCGCTTTGATGTAGGTCTCACCATCAATGACGTACCGGTATTTCGTATAGAGTATTCAGGAACGCGTTTGGGTAACACTCTACCGGTGTTCATTCCGATTTGGGAAGATCTGCACCATATACGTTTTAAACTCGGTTCGTTTGCTGTTGTTGTTCCGCATTTCGTGACTTACAGCCGGAGGTTGGATCGTCATGCCAGGGAGACGACCGGGACCAGCACATGGGCTGAGAGATTTTTCGTATTAGAAAATCCCAACCTGGGTTGATTCCAGACCGATTGCCGTGTTTCCTCAAAAGAACGCTCCCTGAAAATGTTTATATTACAGTTGTTGTCGATTTTCGTCCAGCTCCTGTTTAGTGATCCACTGTCATCCGTCCTTGGGACCTTGAGACGGTCGATTTAAATATCAGTTAAATTCATAAGTTCTCCCAAGGCTCCATGTGACAACACAGGTTTTTGCAAGTGGGTGAACAAAATCCTTTCGCGAACGGTTAGCTGATTTTCTTTCATCTTGATCAGAATTGCACAACTGAGCGAATGAAAACAATACATTTTACAGAGAAACTGGTCAAAATTTGATTAACTACGGTCAAGTATGAATATAGTCACGCAAGTTTGAAAGTGTCGCAATATTCATCAAGTTACCCTTTAGGTTGGGGTGCCCATAGGAATTTAAGTAACTTCACTTCATCTACTACAATTAGACTTTAAAAATGTTAATAACTTACAAAAGAATTTTGAGGGCTAAGAGCTGGATCGTAAAAACGAAATAAAAACCAACTCCTCTTTAGACTTGCCATCCAGGAGCTCCCCTGAGTTGCTAGGATACATTGGTCAGGAGCCAGGATTTATAACCGGTCAAAGTTCGATTCGACTATGCGTTCCAATAGGCTTTTAGGGTGGGGTCTAATCCTACTGCTGTCTCAAATCATTTCAGTGAACGTGCCAATAATCTCTTTCGACAAACAATGCGCAAAAAAAACAGCATCGTAAACGACAGTAACCATTTAGAAAATTTAAAAATTATCAAAGGAAATCGATGTCAGCAATCCGACTACTCATTTCATCGTACTAATTCGTATATTCATTTTTCTTTCCAGGTAATTTACACAGATGTTCTTTCGGAATCAACAACTAGGACTCGACCAAAAGGTAAACCCATTAGATGTTGCTTATTCCATTTTTCCGATGTCATTTCTGTCAAATTCTTACTATAAAACTTTCTTAATTTCATCAATTGCAAAAGGAACCAACATTGAACACATTCAATAAAAAAGAAACCAAAGTTTTTACGTTTCATAGGTTTTCATTATTTGCTTCAGTTCGTTTTTTTTTTTGTTTAATAAATTATTGAACACAGTTTCAACAGTCGATAACAGTTTCAGTTCGCTTAGTGATGGTACAGGGCTGGGGCGGCATAGCTGGTGGTGTAGGCTGGCTGGTGGGACACGTAGGTCTTGGCGGCCAGAGGAGCCGAGTAGGTGGCGTAGGCTGGCTGCGAGACGATGGTCTTGGTGGCAACTGGAGCGGCATAGGAGATGGTCTTGGCAACTGGGGCGGCATAGGTGGCATAGGCTGGCTGAGCGATAACGGTCTTGGCAGCGACGGCCTTGACGGCCAGAGGCTCACGGTGAACGACGGCGTTGAATCCGTGGATTGGATCAGCGGTGTAGTCAACGGTGCGCTTGTAACCATCGGCATCAACCAGAGAGTAGGATCCCTGAACAGTATCTCCGTGACGAGATTCCTGCTGGGACTTTTGGTCACCGGTCAGGGCATCGGAGATTCCGTAGGAGTAGGAGTATTCTGGATGAGGGTCGTATTCGTCAGCAACGACAGTCTTGGCGACTGGGGCAGCGACGAGGGTCTTGGTGATTGGGGCGGCATAGGAGATGGTCTTGGTCACTGGAGCGGCATAGGCCAAATGAGCTGGGGCGGCGTATGACAGAGCTGGGGCAGCAGCATAGGTGAGAGCTGGGCCCGAGATGACTCCGGCACGGGCAACGGCCACCAGGGCGAGGAAGGTCACAAACTGCAATCGAAAAATCCCATTAGTTCAGATAAGCGAAATGATTTTCCTGCAAGAAATACACACCTTGAATGCCATGTTTATTGGGAGGAGATGTTGTTCACTAAGCAATGAAACCAATCGAACTGTGCCGGGACTAAATTGGCTCAGTCAATTTATAGCGAACCAGGTTTGAACACCACGATCGTTTGGATCGTTTTCCGCGTTTATCCTTTTCGCAGTGTTTTTTTTTTATACCTATATATTTTGGCTGATCTGCTGGTAGAGCAAGAAGGTAGCCAAATTTGTCGCGTGTTGGTAGTTTGCTCGCATTTTACTCTGAGCGTAAAACGACCGAGCGGCCGACCGACCAACCGATGAAAGTGAACTTGGGCGGTGAACTTGAAGTAATTCCCGAGTGTGTATGTGCTTCTGTAACCGGTATCCAGTGCAGTGCAGATTCGCCAGGCCAGTTACTGACCTTTGAGAGGTGGAATGCTCGGCTGGCACCGGCTCTCTTGCTGATGCAATTTTCAGTTGTGATAAGTTCATGATATTTGCTGTGGACTGGGATATGGGGTTGGAAATGGTTAGCAATGATAGTGGATTGATTTGGATTGGCCTGAAGAACGGCGGATGTTAATGTTGACCTGCCAAGAATGTTGCTAACGATATGGTTGAAGGCGTTCGATTAACTGATCTGCATTAACAGGTTAAAAATGGAATAAAATAAAATGGAAATATTATTTTTTGAATTCGATCGAAAATAACTGAAGCAATTCACATTTGAAATAAGATGCGGCTTTAAATTAAAGTTCTCTAAAATTTCTAGTTTTGAAAAAATAGACCTTTTGGTGAATTTGCAGAGGGGAGTACTTTTTTTGAAAACTTCAAGTTATCCGATAATCTCGTCTCAATATTTTTGGAAAGCTCTAAAACAAACAAAAAATCCTTGTTAAAATTATGAAATCGTTCGATATTCGTTCCTTTTTATCTAAGGGGCAGCATGTGCTCATATATTGGCATGCAATCCTATATCCAATCCAAATTTAATTATATATTGTATGTATGTATGTAGGAAGCCACCATCCTAGCGTGGGCCTTGCCCTGCATGCGGTTCGACTTAACAGAAAGATCATGCTTTGTTACCGTTTTAAATTCAACATACCGCTGTATGAAGGGCCAAAAAGGATTGGGCAGGTCCGTAAGCAGAGACACTTACGCGAAACCTGCGGGAATAAGAGAATCTCCTTCCAGCAATATGAATCAGTAAAACGAATAACAAAATACGCAATTCAATTAAGCTTTCCACTAGATGGTTTGTATGAGAAAGGCGCGTCAAATTCATTACAACTGTTGGAGTGGAATGTAGCAATCATGAATGATAGACACATCCCCTCCTAGACTCCGGTTGGCCATCCACTCCATTGTCCAATTGAAACTTCAATGATGCCCTGATGCACCCTCCCATCCCAGTATTTATATGTTTTAAATCAATGAAATATAATAAGGTTCATGCAATATATATATATCAAATATGGAATATATAAATGAAATAAGTATATATATAAGGAGTATGTAATTTTAAACGGAAAAATTGATCGTCTGTTCTGTATGTTTTCAAAATTGTATACCTTGCATGTCGAAATTTCCTTTCTGCTGGTTCTTGGGAGCAATAACATGTAACAGTTGTCAGAACCATTAAACATAATACAATGAGAAGCAATAGTTAATATCAAAATGCTGGTCCATGGTTGCCAAAATGGTTAAAATTAGTAACACCAACAGTCGAGCCTGTGAAGAGGCCAATCCAATCCAAATTTATTTATATATTATATTCAAATGTGTTTCCTTCATACTGATTCTACTCCTCCTTGTCCGACGCTTTAATTTGGTTTGTATCAATACTTTAATTAATTCTCTACCAAGCAGCTACCCTGAACAAAATTAACAAACCACATACTGACCTTTAAAGCATACGTTAGGTACTTAGAAGCAAATTGGAAGATGACACTTTTCGGATTTTTTTTTAATTATTTTTGTATTTTTGTACGAGTGACAAGCCCATAGCTTTTTGAGCATTACTCAAAAAAAAAAAAACCAACGCCAAAATTTTACTAATGTAAACTTAAGAATTAATAAACAAGAAAACATTATTTTAAATTGTTTTTCCGGCTTTTCCATGCAATTTTCCTTCACCGTGGAAAATTTTGTAAGAAAACTGGCAACCCTGATTTTTTCAATATTGTTTTTATATCTGAAACCCTTCGGCCCAATCTGTACGATAATAAAAAAAAAACCCAGGAGCCACGTTTGAGTTTTTTTAGTCCTTTCATCTATTTCTTCAATTGGTTTTTTTTTTTTGGTGTTTCAGTGTTACTTTTATAATTTTACTGTTACTTGTGTTACTTTTATAATTTTAACATGGCGTTTCGTAATGTCTTTATTCATTTGTAGTTTGGTCCGTTGGTGTGTCATTGTCTGAGAGTTTTCCGGAGCAGTTTTCTCGAAACAAAAATAACATGTTATTGTATTGCACCTTGTGCATTAGAATGATATAATTCAACTCCTTTTGAAGCATTTGTCGACACTGCCCCAAAGGGTGCTACATTTTCAAGTTAGCTTACCCTTTCTCTCAGCCATGTTCATGTCATCTGTTTTGTATGATGTCGTTTCGTCTTTTTGTCTGTTTGTTTTTTAATTCGTCAGTGGCACGTTTATAAGTTTAATAATGTGTTTTAATTATATTTGTTATTGCTTCATGATTTCTGTATACTTTTGCAGTTTGTGTAATTATTCATCTTCTGTTTGTATGGAGCCGCTTCGTACCATTCTGTGATACGAATTCCACAATGTCTTGCCAAATGCAGTTTTGCCATGAATACCCAAGTAACAAATTCATTTTATAAAACCACGCATAAAACTAGATGTTCTACACAATATCGATAAAACAGCCATAAAACCCTCATAAGTTCCAAAAGGCCCACACTACAGGAGGTTCTCAAGACTATTTCCCAAGGTTCGCTTAAAACTTGATAGTTATATCGCTACATACTTGTAATGACATTCAAGACATTCTTAAAACAATGATAAAACTACCACAAGTTTTGATAGTTTTATGATTTTCCTCTTTAAGAACACCTCCATTCCGTCACAAATATGTTGTTAATATGAATGGGGACTTTTTTTTTGTTTATAGTTGAGTGGAAGCTACTATATTTCTTTTCCAAAGTGGATACGTATGAAAAGAAATTGTAAAATTGACCATAAGTGCATCTGTTTTTTGCCTGCAATTGATGATTTTTTCATGCGACATTCAGTTTATTGGTGTTTTATAACATAAAAGTTCGAAAATTTTATTGCGCCTCTGAATTATTGCTAGAACATTGACTTATTTTAAACATTAAGAAATAGTTGAAAATTCAAAGTTGCAAAGGCTGATAAATTGTTAAATCTTGAATAAATTGTGTCTACAATCCATTTTAAGTTTCAAAATGTATTTTAAACGGCATTGTTTGTTCGTACCATTGGAAAAATGAGAGTTTTTATACATACTTATGAAAACGGCTACCATTCCGAGGGAATCCAGAAAAGCCACGTAAGTATGTTATAAAATTACTAATAAGGTGAATTACACTTATAAATGATGTAGTTTTATGTAGGTTTCTTCAAGTGTTCTTTAATCACTCTTAAGAACTGTTAATCAATTAAAACCACCTTAACTTGGAAAATTCCCTGATTAAACCAAATGATCTCCATAATGCTTTAAAAAAACTACCATAAAACATGAATAAAACCAATTTGCATTTGAATTGTTACTTGGGTATGCGGGTCGTACTTTATATTCTAGGGCTGTTTTAAGTATACTTCCGTGACCACTTATATATGATAATCTGGCAGTTCTAATTTTCCTGTTAATGGTTCTGTTGTTAAGCCAAATCGATGCAATATGTGGATTTTTTCTTCCTTCTACGACATTATTATTTGTACCGTCGATCTGTAGGAATCTTCTGTTCCTAGAATTATGTAAGCAAAATCATCTCACGCTAAAGGATCTCAATAGTATTGAATCAAGGGTTACCATTCCCATTTTCATCTCATTTCTGACCTCGCACTTTTTATTTGTTGTTAATTTTGATTATTTTTATTTGTTGTTGAAAGCAAGCCACAAAGGAATCAATTGGCTTGGTACAACAAACCTACATTTCCGATTAATATGAATAATAGGGATCATAAGATAAATAATGGAACAGTTCCCCTTTGTGGTAGTGCTTTCCAAAAGTGTGCGGATTTGTGATAATAAACTATGTCATAATTTTCAACTGATTGTATACGATCAAATGCAGCATTTTTACTTTTTGCAAATACTGTACTTACCATTTCAGAAATATAATGTTCATCGATAATAAGTAGGAGTAATTTCAGAAGAACTATTGTGTTGCATTTCTACTGATCTGGCAACACTTGTGTGCTTCTTTCCAAAATAGTAAAGAACCAGACCAGCACATTGAAGTTAAACTACCTCAAGGTTTTGGCAGTGCCCAGGGCTTTGTCATTTTGACATCAAATTCACATGATATTTTTCTTAAAAACTATGGTTTGATCAATTAAACTTAATAGCTAAATAATAATATAACATTGTTCAATATTTTGTGTGACCACCCTTGGCTTCAATAACACGTTGGCATATTTGTGGCATTGATTCAACAATCTTAGCAGTCGTTTCTGGTGTGATTTTGTCCCATTCAGTTGCAATTACTTGTCATAACGTTTGCATTAAAAATAATGGACAAACATTGCCGATTTTTCATGGGTTTACCCATACTGCATCAATCATAGTAACCCATGAGTCAGCAGACAAAATTTGACAGCTCTATCAGTCTAAGTCAGAAAGGCACCCCGCCGCGTCGAAAACGAACATCGTGCGGCACATTGTGGACGCCGGATACGCCCGTTCCGGCATCTATTAGACAACAACCAAAGCATCGAAAGAAAGCCCGGTTCCGGACGGCCGAAGACCCTGAGCGTCAAGAAGCTCCAAAAGATGCTGAAGAGGAAGACCGAGGGAAAAGTGGCTACATCGCTGCGTGCGCTTGGCCGGAAGGTCGGTTCAACCGGCCAAACCGTGAAAAATTACCTAGCGAACATGAACATATATGTCAGGAAGCGGAAGTCACGTCCACTGGTATCGGAGCTGCAGGCAATGATGCAGCGGCAGCGGTTGAATAAGATGGTCAACTCGATTTTCCCGGCGAATCGCGACGTGGCGGTGGTGATGGACGACGAGACCCGGGATGGCAACGACTGGCAGGGCACTTCGTATTTTACTTCCCCCACGAAGGAAGTGCGCTCCGAGGTGATGTTCATTTCACACACCAAGTTCCCCAAGAAGGCGCTGCTGTGGCTGACAATCAACTAGAAGAAGATGTCAGTGCCACTCTTTTTTCGCTCCGGACTGGCCGTGAACGGGCAAATTTATAGTACGATATGCCTGCCGGAAGTTGCGTCGTTCATCGAGAAATACCGTGATTGCGAAGACACGGTGTTCTGGCCGGATCTGGCGTCGGCCCACTACTCGAAGCGATCGTTGGAGAAGATGGAGCCGCTGAATATCGATGTGGTACCCAAGTCGACGAACCTGCCCAACGTCCCCCAGCTGCGTCCCATCGAGTTTTGACGCATGTTTTGGATCCCCATCTTGCTGGAGTGTGTATCTTCGCCCCATTTTCAGTTTTCGGACGGTTGCTGGAAATTTTCGCTTCAATATGTCCAGATAAACTTCCTTCACCATTATTCCTTCAATGAATTCCAGCTCTCCAACACCAGACGATGCGATCGAGCACCAAATCATGATCCTACCTGTATAGACAATGAAAAATATGGCTGAGTTATTTGACAATTGATGATGTTGCAAGAATTTACCTCCACCATGTCTGACTCTCGGCCTTAAACACTCCTTTTTCAAGCTTTCAACTGTCATTTTATTTTCTTCTTCACAATCAAACCCAAATAGCATTATTTTAGTCTCATCTGGCCATATAATCCTCTTTCAGTCATCGATTGTCCATGAAAGGTGCTCTTGTGCTCACTTAAGCCGTTTTCTAATGTTTTTCGCGGTTAACCATGGCTTCTTAAGTGCCCCACTCTGCCCTTAAGACCATTTTCATTAATCCGATTACACACTGTTTAGGTTGTCACATGAATTGAAAACAAATATTCGATTTGTTTTGCAACTTTGGTAGCTGATAAGCCTTGGTTTTGCTTAACTTTGTTTACGATAGCCCTGTCAATCCGAGGACTCGTCTTCGATTGACGTCCTTATACGGCTGCTGGTAAGATGGAACTGGAATTGTTTGAACCTTTGAACATTTTTAGCAAGCGTATCTTTACGAACTAGTATAATATCAGCAATTGTACTATAGCTTTTACCGGACTTATGATGTTCTATTATCAATTTTCAGACACTTAACGAAACTTTTGGGTTTTAAGGCATTTTGAAGCGAAATAACTTAAATTTTGATATACAAATGAACCTTACGACGGAACGTGCGCTGTTTACAATGCTTACATTCGATCAAGTGACAGGTACCTAACATATTATTAACTATGCGCAGGTGGATACACTTTTTTTCGTATTTTTTTTCTATTGTTTCATTGCGTTTACTGAATGCTGGAAAGAGTCCTCTGTTTTCCCAATACACAAAACGAGATGCAAACAAACCGTCGCCAACTATCGTGGGTTTGCTGCATTAATTGCCGTTTCCAAACTATTCGAACTGATTGTTCTCTAAAGGCTGGTCCATGACTATTCACAGACTATTTCTCCTGACCAACAGGGTTTTATGCCCAAGCGCTCGACGGCAACCAACCTTACCGTATTTACATCGTTCGTCATCCGTGAAATTGATCGCGGTCATCAAGTCGACGCCATATACACAGATCTCTCTGCGGCGTTCGATAAAACGAACCATCCGATTGAAGTTTCTAAATATGACAAAATCGGGGGTCACGATCAATTGTTTAACTGGCTCCGCTCATACCTGACTGGTAGAACTGTGTCTGTGAAGATTTCAGATTATGCCTCGTCCAGCTTTTCAGTAACATCCGGTGTTCCGCAAGGCAGCCACCTTCACCCATTCCGTCTCCTGTTATATATGAACGACGTGAACTTGGTCCTCAGATGCCTGAAATTATCCTACGCGTACGCAGACGCCCACTTTCTTCAGCAGGAACTACAAGCGTTCGACGACTGGAGCCGGATCAACAGAATGTCTTTAAATGTATCCAAATGCTCGGCTATCTCCTTAGGCCGAAAACGTGCGATGTGTGACGACTATATCCTTCGAGAAACGCGCTTGAAACGTGAAACAACAGTCAATGATCTGGGAGTTTTGCTCGACTTCAAACTGACATCGGAGAACCACATTGCCTATATTGTTTCTAAAGCCTCATTGCAGTTAGGATTCATGTTCCGCTTCGCAAAAAAAGTACAAAGACGTTTATTGTCTAAAGGCACTATACTGCTCTTTGGTTCGTCCTCTTTTAAGGTACTGTGCTGTTGTTTTGTTCCCTTTCTACTAAAATGCAGGATCGAAGACGTTCAGCGAAGTTTTATACGCTTTGCTTTGCGAAATCTTCGTTGGCAAGACCCTCGCTGATTGCCAAGTTATGAGAGCCGATGTAAGCTCATGAACCAGGAATTGTTGGAAGGAAAGCGTATGGTGGCCAAAGCGTGTTTCGTTGGTGACCTTCAGGGAAACATCGACTGTTCTACTTCCACTTCACTTCTAGAAAACAGTGAAGTGAACAGGTAATCTATAAAGTTTCTATGGGAATTACAACGGGAAAACCAAATTTTTCGTAGTCATCTTTTTAATTTTTTGGTATAATGGTATAGGGAAATGTTTAATTTCTGTGCTTATGACAAACTATTCCGATGTCAAGCTTGCCGAACGCATTGCAAGGGGCTAAACTTTGAGAGAGGAGTTAAGACCTGATTGGGAATCGATTGAGTGGGTTGGAATATTTTGAACCACCCAAATCGCATGGGTGAAAAAACAGAAAGCGATTGCAAAATTCATGAATCCGATCGGTTAACAGTTCCAATCAAGGAGAGTTTTGGACAGCTTGCTTTTTTTATGCTGATCAACCTAAAAACTTGCTATATATGAAACTTTACATTGCTATTCTCGATTTTTACCCATGAATTAGCAATATGTAAAACATTGTTTGCCAAATTTAATCGGGCATCTTTGAAGAAAACTTGGCACCATGTTTTTAATACTTATCAAACAGTTCCATCAATTACCTAGAATGCAAGCTAAAAAATGACCAACGGTAGGGTTTTTTTTCATTAAGACGAATCTACAATTGAGAGATTCTTTCCGGGCTCGCTCTCTTTCATTCATTACAGCGCCGTTCTAAAACTTTCGAGGGATTCTTTAGTACAGATCGAAACCCAACAGTGCTAGCTAGCATACTCTACAAATATTAGAATGAAAAACGTAAAGGTGATTGGTTTATGAATGAAAGAGAGCGAGCCCGGAGAGAATCTCTCAATTGTAGATTCGCCCTAATGAAAAAAAAAACCCTAGAACGAAACGATAAATCTGCGGCAAGAAGTTTCACTTCGTCATATTTTCAGACCTCCAATTCTATTTTTAACGCTACTTCCTCTGAGTGGCAATGTCAGTTTTATACCCAATTAAGTCCAGTTAATATTTTTTCCCGAACTTCCGTACCCACAACTGCTTACTCAGTAGGCGTGAAAATAATACATTCGAACAATAGCTAGAAAGCAGATACCCTTAGGTTCTTTCCTTCCTGCAATCTCATTCGTTGTTTCCGTTAAAAACGTATTGCAATCTACAACATCTAACCAACAACCTGCCAATTATTACATACAAGCCAAAAAATGTCATCGAAATCAATAAAAAAGTGCCTGGTAAATTTTTGGATGATTTTTCATCTATTCAATATTCAAATCCTCATAAATTAGGCAACAATCAGTCTTCGGTATGGCTTCAGCTCCACTGACTTAGTGATGGTACAGGGCTGGGGCGGCGTAGCTGGTGGTGTAGGCTGGCTGGTGGGACACGTAGGTCTTGGCGGCCAGAGGAGCCGAGTAGGTGGCATAGGCTGGCTGTGAGACGATGGTCTTGGTGGCAACTGGAGCGGCATAGGAGATGGTCTTGGTGGCAACTGGGGCGGCATAGGTGGCATAGGCTGGCTGGGCAATAACGGTCTTGGTAGCGACGGCCTTGACGGCAAGGGGCTCACGGTGAACGACGGCGTTGAATCCGTTGTGTGGGTCAGCGGTGTAGTCAACGGTGCGCTTGAAACCATCGGCATCAACCAGAGAGTAGGATCCCTGGACGACATCTCCGCTGCGGGACTCGTGCTGTTCCTTCTGGTCACCAGTGTGAGCATCGGAAACTGCATACGAGTAGGAGTACTGTGGGTTTGCGTCATACTCATCGGCAACAATGGTCTTAGTAATTGGAGCAGCAACCAGGGTCTTGGTGACTGGAGCGGCATAGGAGATGGTCTTGGTCACTGGAGCGGCGTAGGCCAAATGAGCTGGGGCGGCGTATGACAGAGCAGGAGCAGCAGCATAGGTGAGAGCTGGGCCCGAGATGACTCCAGCGCGGGCAACGGCCACCAGGGCGAGGAAGGTCACGAACTGAAAAATTCAATTAAGAAGAAGTTAATTTCGGCTATGACAGTGCTAAAATCTAATTCCGCATTTTAGTCACATGCGTACCTTGAAAGCCATATTGGACAATGTAGTGATGTTGCTGTTTGCGATCGAACTGTGTCGGGATAAAAGTGTCTCAATCAATTTATACTGAGTAGGTATCTGCTCACCGAGTGGAAGCGCAAGAAATTCACGAAAGAGGCATGGTAAAAAGCGCAACAGCACAACCGAGCCAGATAATTTTGGTTTCGGTCTCCCTCTGCATTTTTTCCATCAGACAGGCAGCAGCGAGGCAGAACAAACTTGCTGCTGTTTCCCGTGCAAAAGTGAATGTCACTTCAACTGAGTAGCAAGTTCAAGAGAGACCTTGGTTTTAGTTGTATCCTTTGGTCCGTGAAGATTGTCTCCCGTAAAATGTCAATCGATATCATAGACAAGAGCGGAAGTCTTGCGTATTTTTATATAGAGCAATTTCGGGTTGGTGTAACGCCCTAGAATAGGTGTCAAGTTTCTTCGTTGAGGTTGTGAGCTCTCAGTGAACTAGCAAGGTCGGCCGGCTTCCTTGAGGAGTTCGCGGCGAGATTTCGGGATAACCTTCATCGTGATAGTATAAATTGGTTAGAGTGCTTTCCAGCAAGCACAGTTCGATTTATTTCATTGATTTGCAAACATCCACTGCACTAAGCAAAAATGGCATTCAAGGTAGGCTAAATTTGTTTTGATTCCAGAAAATTTTAAATTATAGAAATTTAATTTTCCCCTTCGCAGTTTGTTGCTCTTCTCGCTCTGGTAGCCGTTGCCCGCGCTGGAGTCATCTCGGGCCCAGCTCTGTCTTATGCTGCTGCCCCAGCTCTGTCATATGCCGCTCCAGCCCATCTGGCCTATGCCGCTCCAGTCACCAAGACCCTCGTCGCTGCCCCAATTGCCAAGACCGTTGTTGCTGATGAGTACGACCCGAACCCACAGTACTCTTACTCGTATGGAATCTCCGATGCTCTGACCGGCGACCAGAAGGAACAGCATGAGTCTCGCAACGGAGATTCCGTTCAGGGATCCTACTCTCTGGTTGACGCTGACGGATTCAAGCGTACTGTTGAGTACACCGCCGATCCAATCCACGGTTTCAACGCCGTCGTTCACCGTGAACCTTTGGTCAAGGCCGCCAAGCTCGTCGCCGCTGCCCCAGTAACCAAGACCATCTCCTACGCCGCTCCAGTTGCCAAGACCTACGTGTCCCACCAGCCAGCCTACACCACCAGCTACGCCGCCCCAGCCCTGTACCATCATTAAACGACTGAACCTGTTATCGACTGATTGTTAGATCTCTAATTTATTATCACTGATGGACGAATAACACTGTTATCCTTTCACCTACATTAAGGCTTCAATCGCTTTGAGAAAGAAATTCAATTATAATCGAATTCTTAATATTTTTCCCTGCTTCCAAGGAAGGGTATTGTATCCGCTAGAAAGTCTTACGTTTGATCCGTATGTATGTACACAGAAAAAAATTGAACTTTTAACGGGCGCGTAAAATTTCCCTCGTTAATTCGATGCCAAGGGAGGTGTAAACAACGAACTTGTTTGCAATCTTTCATGCGACATGCAACAATGCTCGCAATCTTTCATACAACATGCTAGATTCAGGCGTTATCTGGCTTGAATTTACATGAAATATCCCTTTATTTTCTGCCATTCTAGCATTCCCTTTATATGCATTAGATAACGCAGAGAATTTAATGTTTCTGTATATTTTTAATGTGTATGTATATTTCAAGCATCAATGAAAACAGTTGGCATTTCAAACTGTTGGATGCCACCAAGCCAAACATGTAACACTAAGAACAATTTAAAGTTAACTTTATCCGGAACATCGTCAACTTTCTTCGGTGAAATGAGCCGGTCTGTTGACTGTTGGACATGTCATTGGTGCTGAACAGCTTTTCGTCGGAAAACAGAATTATCAATTCAATTCAATTCTATTCGATTCTTTGATAATCGAGATTTTTAGCCCTGGGTTGGTTTATCTCCCGTCGTAGTCACTGAAATTCCTTTTGGGCATTTTCGTAACTTGTTCAGGGGAGGATGTTAACCAATACGCTGGGCTGGGCACTGTACAGAATTATCTTTTTTTTTTCTTCATCATAAAAAGCTTACTAAAGACCGATTCAAAGTAAATTTGGACGCATTAAAGTGATCATAACTCAAGAATTAAACAACATACACGGTTGATCAAAACGCCAAACAAAAGGGTATTTATTCAGCTTTCAATCGATATATAACAACTAATTGCATTTCACAGTTTCGAACTAACTGTCACACACTTTACTTGTGATCGGTGTCATCATGATCTGCACAGTCGCTGGTGGCACTGTACTGGCGAACTTAGTTTTCGCTTCACGCCCAGTATTTTTCGATCGGTATGAACTCAGGGCAATTTGGAGGATTAATCTCTTTGGCGACGAAATAACCATTATTTGCAGCATTCTAGTACCTCCTTAGAATAGTAGCAGCTTAGATCCGGCCAAAACATAACGTTGGTCTTGTGTTGCCGAATGAAGGGTAAAAACCGCTTTTTCAGACACACTTTAATGTAAACCTTCGACGCCATTGTATGAGATCTGTCAAAACCTTGGTTTTAAAGCCACAACGGCAGATTCCTTGCCAAATCATTAGTATCCGAGCAAGCTTATCAGCAAAAACAAATTTATACCGGGAAGGAACATCCCTTTCGTCATCCATTAAAATATAGCCCTCAAATTTCGTCAAAACTAGTTCGTATAGTAATCGTGCTCGCTTTTTGTTTCAGGGAGCGATTCGGATGTTTACTGACACAAAAGGACGTATATCCTTCTCTTGAAAGGATGTTACGTACGGTGAAAAAGTTGGAATTGTATTTCTTTGCTAAATCACGAATGGGGACGCCTGGGTTGCCTTTCACGTACCTCAACACCTTTCTCCTCAGCTCGTGGTCCCTAGGTCCACGTTTATGATAGATGCGCTGTGCTCTATCCACTCTCAGAGTATCCTTGTAACGTTTGATTTTTGGGGCAGACCACGAAGAATTCTCTAGACGTTTGTGCACAATTAATTTTCTCTTCTCAAGTTCCATGATTCGTTATTTCGAGATGCGTTGATCAATCGAAAAAAACACCACCAGGGCCGCGGCGATGTATTAAACCGTGCGTCCAGATTTATTTTGAATCGAGCTTTATCTAACGAAGACTTGTTTGCCGCAGTATATAATTCGTCTAGTTTTGTGCGCAGCCTCCGTACATTTTGGTAGTATACAGAGAGTCCTGTAACTCGGTCGGATATTGTGGAATAAGCAGGCGTAGAGAACCTACGAGCAGTAGACGAATCAGGGACCGAATTATTTGAAGCGAATGTATAGTTGCCTGCATTTGGTGTTTGGAAGACCTCTCCTCCGGCCTCACACACAGGTCCGAAAGACTGTTGACGACTGGCAGCAGAATCGTACTCGCCTGTAATGGCAGGCTGGAAGACCCCTTCTCCTGACCCAAACACAGACTGATGAACGCTGGCAGGAATGGCTCGACTGTGATAGGGGGATACGGGGCTTCCAACGTGCAAATACTGGCGCGTCCCGGGAAAAAAATCTATTGAAATTCATGACCGGGTGACATATGGCGATGTCTCATGTGACAGCAGTGGTGTCATTCAAATTCCCTGAACACCAATCCCGCCGGCCAAGTTGCTGAATTCAGTGATGGATCTAATTCAATCTTGAAGGGCACGAAATTGATCATGCTGATGTCCTTATCCTTGGAGACGAGTTTCAGTACATCTGGTTCAAGGTCCAAAGTAAGATTGACTTTAACCATGCTACAGACTTCCATTGACAACAGCTGGTCTAATCCTCGACAGTTATGTAAATGAATCAACGGTTTACTTGCCCATCTAGCAACACAACTTTGTCAAAAGGTGTGTGAAGCAATCCATTTCCAAGGTAAAGCCTATTTTTGGACAGACTCAACGTGCGTTCTACGTTGGATCGCTGCAACTCCGGCGACCTTTTTCGCCAACAGAGTCTTTCGGATGGTTGTCACTGGGAACATGTTAGGGGAACGGAAAATCCAGCTGATTTGTTTTCTTGCAGCTAATATAATCTATAACGACTTGTGGTGGTCGGGACCGTCTTGGCTGCAAAAATTTCCAAAGCAATGGCCGTTACGAAGTGTTGAAGGGAACGAAGATGGGGAAGAAGAACGACGTCGGTGCACCATTGTCAATGCCGCATCAGCCAGCGATGAATTCAACCAATGGGGGAAATTGAACCAACGAGAGGAAATGAATAAATCTCAGGAGATCCGCGAGGGTGACGATTTCGAGACCATTTTCTCGCGTTGGAGTGGACTACTTTGGCCCAGTATATGTGAGACCCGGTCCAAGATGAGCAGCCGTCAAGGCGTACGTGGCCCTGTTTGTTTTTGCACCAAGGCGATCCACATGGAGTTGGTGACAGATTTGTTTACAGAGCATTTTATGCAGGCCTTGAAACGGTTTATTGAACACCGTGGGAAACCAAATGACATTTTCTCCGATAACGGGACAAATTTTGTTGGAGCGAGGAATCAGCTTACCGAACTGTTGGGTTTGCTGAAGGATCGAGAATATCGAGATAAGATTTCGAATACATGCAATTCAGAGGGCATACAGTGGCATTTGAGTCCCCCAAGTGGACCCTATTTTGGTGGCCTCTGTGAAGCGGCGCGGTGCGTTCCGCGAAGAAGCCCTTGCTGATGGTCTGACCTTTGAGGATATGAACACCCTCATTGTGCAGGTTGAAGGTTGCTCGCGACTCGCGACCATTGACTCAAGTAACCGAAGACCCTGAAGACGCCACTTACATCGCCCATTTCCTTATCGGATCAACAGGAGGATTCAACAACTGCCCGAGACAGACTATACAGACATACCCGTCAACCGTTTGAAACAATGGCATAATGTGCAACAAAAACTCCCACACTTTTGGAAACGCTGGAAGAGAAACTATCTAGCCCTACTGCACGGTAGGATGAAAAGGTGGAAACCTCCCGTGAAGATTGAAGTTGGGAGACTAGTTGTGATCCAAGATGACAACCAACCCCCTTTGCGATGGAAAATGGCTAGGGTTCATCAACTTCACCCTGGTGATGATGGGATTGTTAGGGTGGTCACCCTAAAGACACTAGTAATGGCTACTTGAAGCGTCCGGTGGAGAGAATATGTATACTACACTGACCTGCCCAAGGCGACAAAATTCAAAATTGAGCTCTTACACGGTTACCTCGCAGCTGTTCTGGTCGAAAAGTTTTTTTTTATTTTCAAAAATCGCCGCTATTTCAGGATGGGGGAGCATGTTTACGACGGATACCATGAACGATGACGTCAGAATGGATGATTCGGCTGTCGGAGTTGAGATCTGGAGCCGGGTAGTAGGCATAGTGGGTAGATAAGAGACGTAGAATAAGTTAGTTGCCTTTTACACCACGGTCTATCCGTTGTCATTTCAGGGCTGGTAGCGACCAACGATGTTAAAAATAGTTATTTTAGTGACTACGTTGATGAAAAAAGTGACTAAATAGTGACTTCAATTTGTAAAAAAAAGGACCAAAAAGTGACCGAATTTTTCAAAAGGTTACTAAAAGTGACTATGAAAAATGGATTTGAAAGAAATAATTAATTTGTGTTTGGTGGTTCATCAGCATCCATGATCTGTTGAGCAACCACACTCATGCTGAGTACGAATAGCGAGCTTGTTCTACCTTATTTGTACAAAATACAACGCGTGTCGAAGAATTTGACACAAGATTGTCATGAGTGATTTTTATAATAGAGCGTTTCCAGATGAAATCAGCCGGAAAAAGTCAAAATCTTGCACGACC
Source organism: Aedes japonicus (assembly GCA_034211315.2). Taxonomy (NCBI): domain Eukaryota; kingdom Metazoa; phylum Arthropoda; class Insecta; order Diptera; family Culicidae; genus Aedes; species Aedes japonicus. Next base: position 91,094 of record JASCZW010004839.1, read on the forward strand.
CTCTCCGATTTGGATGAAACTTTGCACATGTCTTCGGAATTGGTGATGATGGATTTTCCGCGGGTTAAGGGAATTTTTTGACTCAAGACATTTTTTTCAAAAGGGCGTATGTGTTTTGTCATGCGTATTTTTCAAAAAATCATAACTCGAAAACCGGTGGTTGTAATAAAATTGCGTCTGAGCAGAAGTTGTAGTTAATTAATTTGACTTTATGAAAAAAATATAAACACTGTAAAAAAAAAATGTTTTCTTCAAAACAAACCAAAAATAAACTTAAAAATCAATTAGCAAATCTGTCCAACGTACGATTTTATAATTTTTTTTTCAAAAAGACTTTTAGTTATAAGAAGAAGAATAGAAGTTGTTTTACGATGGAGCAACTGAAGATAAAATAGTTCTTAGAAATAAGAAAAATTCAATATATTTCTTATTTGTTGTTTTTGCATAAATAACCATATTTTAATAATATAATACGATTTTTCTAGTGATTTTAAACAAAAATGCTCTTGGTGAGCAACATTCTATATGTACCCGTTTTCGAGATAATTCAGCGCCAACATTAGATTAGGGCGATTCTGCTTTTGTAAACAATGGCTTTCGTTGTCATTTTCTCTTGAACAAACGGCCTCAAATATAAACTAAGCTACTCTTTCAGGATGAGGAGCTTTATCTCTATTCGCTAAAAATATTCAATTTAAAGGAAATTGTATTCAACTTCCGATAAATTAGCGGACAAAGTGTTTGTTTACAAAAGCAGATTCGCCCTATTCAAATGTTGGCGCTGAATTTGAAAGTAATGTCGAAAAAATGGCTTTTTCCATGAAAATATCCCTTTCTCAAAAGTTAGTCGTGATTGTCCATCTTCAAAAGTATTCTTTTCAAATTGTACATAAAATTTTCAATAACTATCCTTTTGACACCAAGAAGATTGAACATCTTCTTAATTAACGAAATTAACGAATCTTAATTACCAAATAAAAATTTTGGTATTTACATTTTTACAAACACTATTTCCAAACATTCCTATAAATATTATGAAAACTCAGTATTTCGTCAGTTGAAAATATTTTCGCAGCGATTTTGTTATCTGCAACTGGAATGAAGGAGTGATATTTCTGTGTACCAGGAATCATTTTTGTTTGCTGATAACTACCACCCCATTCTGCAGCACCCTCTTCATATTCTTCATGTGAAACATAGCAAAATGATATTTTTGTGAAATTTTCTTGATTTCTCTTAATATCCCAATCATACAAAGTTTTCGCACTTGTTATTGGATGTTCATGTTGTTTGGCCAAGCTTGCTCTTGTTGCCATTCGTTTTAATGTGCCGCCAATTGCATCACATGGTCCCTTACCATGTGAAGTTGCGAAAAAATGCCACTCAGAATCAATGTTGTATTTCTCTTTAAACTTGCAGAGGCTTGCAATTTTTTTCTATTTTTTGTATTGGGAAGCAGCCCCATCAGACATAAAAATGGCCTTTTTTATATTCATTAGTTGATTTAAATACGTTAGTAATTTAGAAATAAATACTTGTACCGCAATTGTATCATGTCTTAGAACTACTTAGCTTAGATTTTTAAGCATTCCTGACTCCATATAATAAATAACAAACGGATGAATTGCAGCCTGATCATTGTTCCAATGATGACTTTGAACAGCATCCTGAAGTGCAAATGAATAATTCTCTGCAAAATTGCAAATAATAACTACTTCTCCTTCTTTTAATGAAGACTTTGTATCTTTTAAAAATTTAGATTGCTTTTTATATAATCATGAGTTAATAGTTTTTCTAATTTCTCGCTAAAATATTCAACAAATTCATCGACTGGTTTTAATAGCGTTTCTAAATTACATCTATCAGTTGTAATCCATTGTTCGAACGATATCTCAGACAAGTTATGTTTCTCAAGTTCTTTTAAAAATCTTATCTCAAATTCTGACAGCGTGGGACAATTTTCGCATTCACAGAGGTAACAATATTTTGATCTTGATGATGAATTACACAATAACTTCTCAAAATGTTGATTACAATCAGTGTTGAATGAATATTCTTTAAACTGTGAAGGATTAAATCAATATTTTCGTGAATTGCGCACACACAAACGTTGTGAGAACCTGAAGCATTTAGCAATTTACAATGTTTTGGTCGTAATGCTGCAAAAGTACTAAATCCAATTTTATGTTCACTGACTTCTTTAAATCGAGTGAAAGTTTCTCTAAGTGATGAAAGTAATAACCGTTTTTGAATTTGTTGACGCTTACCATTAGTGTTTACAGAGACATAATCTCTTTGTCCCGGCATGGCTCTGCTGATGTCGTCCTCGTCAAAAAATTGTATCACTTGATTCTTTATATCCGGATTCAAACGATTCCCCGATCTGTCGTTGGGAGCCAATTTCCATTTTCGGCTGCCAATTCTTTTGCTTGTAATGCAAGGTATTTGTTTGTTTAAAATTTGCTCGTTATCTGCTGAATCGTCCACGAATTAGGCAAAACTGTTAATATACGTATTTTATCTATTCTCGAACAATCTGCTTCTATGAATTTTTCTTTCAATTTGGAAATAATTTCATCATATTCCACAACCTTTGTTTTGAATGTAGCTAACTCTTCGACTTCTTCTTGTGGTGGTAAGCTGAATAGATATTTTCTAATACCTGCTACAATTTCGGCAAATTTTTGCCGACGGTATTTATCGTTTTTAAATTCTCTAATGGATATCGGAGACACATTAATTCCTGCAATTCCATTATTGAATAACTCTATGTTGTGTATCCTGGAATAATCCGGTACGTCACTGTCCTGAGAAGATGCCGAGGTAATTGAAGCTGCCGATGGTATTTCCTCCAAATCGTTCCGTGATGTGGTTGGTGCTTCGTCATGTCCGCCGTTTTCTGGTTGCTCCACTCTTTCGACAGGATTACGACGATACAAATATAACCGACATGAATAACAAATTCTTAATGACGTGTCCAAATGGACCGTACACTGCATGGATAAAAGTTTTTCAATTAACTTGTCAGTTAAATTTCTAAGTTTAGGCGAACACCATCTCCCGATTTCACGAAAAGGTTTACAACAATGCTTTGTTTCGAGTTCCATTTCAAATCGTTTTACACTTTACGCTACTTATGAAAGACACAGTTAAACTGATGTTATGACTTTGTAATGTAATCCTTTTTATACGTACTAGGTACGCACTTTAGGTACTTTTTTGAAATATTGGTATGTGCATGCATGTAAATTTAATTACATATGCATATTTAATTTTTAATTACAGGTATGCATGGAAATTTAATTTTCTGTCAACACCAAAGGGAATGCAGGTATAAATGGGCGTAACAATTGTATTCTTACTGGTATAAACAGTTTAACTAATTATATACATTATGTTTCTACCCGAACAAAATACGCTAGTACACTAACATGAATACTAATTATTTTTGTTTCAGGTTAGGCTTTCATAATATACTGTAAGTAAAAGCAGCAAATTTTGTCGTGTTACCTACTGTAAATATCAGGAATCAGTTTGTCTAGTATTCTCGGTAATAAAAGGTATACTGTAGAAAATTTTATGTACAATTTGAAAAGAATACTTTTGCAGATGAACAATCACGTCTAACATTTGAGAAAGGGATATTTTCATGGAAAAAGCCATTTTTTAGACATTAATTTCAAATTATCTCGAAACGGATACATTTAGAATGTTGCTCACCAAGAGCATATTTGTTTAAAATCACTAGAAAAATCGTATTATTTTATTAAAATATGGTTATTTATGCAAAAACAACATATTAGAAAAAAATTTAATTTTTCTTACTTCTAGGAACTTTTTTATCTTAAGTTGCTCCATCGTAAAACAACTTCTATTCTTCTTCTTATGACTCAAAGCCTTTTTGAAAATAAATTATAAAAATCGTACGTTGGACAGATTTGCTATCCTAGAGGGTTTGAGCTGTTTAGTGGAATACTTGTAACTATAAATTAGAAGAAAAATTAGTAATCTCCATTCAATTCCAACTACCTTTGCTTATCTTCGACAGATACGCGTATTTCGTCTACAATGTGCAGACTTCTTCAGTGTCTCGTACTAATAACTAGTACGTACTCAGTCGAGTTATTAGTACGAGACACTGAAGAAGTCTCCACATTGTAGACGAAATACGCGTATCTGTCGAAGATAAGCAAAGGTAGTTGGAATTAAATGGAGATTACTAATTTTTCTTCTAATTTACAGATTTGCTAATTGATTTTTAAGTTTAATTTTTGATTTTTTTTGAAGCAAATATTTTTTTTTACAGTGTACATATTTTTTTAATGAAGTCAAATTAATTAACTACAACTTTTGCTGAGACGCAATTTTATTACAACCAACGGTTTTCAAGTTATGATTTTTTGAAAAATACCCATGACAAAACACATACGCCCTTTTGAAAAATTTGTCTTGAGTCAAAAAATTCCCTTAACCGGCGGAAAATCCTTCGTCACTAATTCCGAAGACATGTGCAAAGTTTCATCCAAATCGGAGAGGGTCGAGTTCAGTCATTTGCTCATTTGGCAGAGAAATGCTCAATAGTCACTCAATAGTCTCATATAACTTCCAACAAATTTACCCAATGGCTCAGTCAGATCCTTTCGGTGTGATAAAATAATTATATTCAAATCAAATCGTTCGATTGAGGCGAAGGATCTCATAAATACTCAATAATCTTAATATTATCCCAAATTGTATCTTCCTCAAAATGGCATGATCGTTTGGCTTCGATAGTTGAATGCACCAAACCATAAATATATATGGACTATAGTTTTTGTCTATCAATTTTCAATTTGTTTAAACATAAACGGAAGATGTACGGAGGTGGGTCCAACTTCCCGCACTTTTGAATCACTTCGTTCGGAGGGTTTCGTAAAACCTACAAAGCTCAAAAACGGTAACAACATTCTTTGTATAAAAATGCATCTGCTTGCCAAATTTTAGTTCATGATTTCGTGCCTAATCTGAAATCTGGCAACCGTTCGAATCGGTTTTCTTCAGCCATTCAACGCGAAATGCACACTTTCCCATTTTTGTCTAAAACATAAACTAGTAAGTAGTTGGTTCACGAAAATAACATAGAAAATCATCACCTTTTAAGAAAAATATACGTGACCGGAAATGGCAAAGACAATATTTTCAGATTTCGGGTTTGAAATTCACTTCTTATTTTGTCCGAAACCACGAGCGAGCGATACGCATCCGAACACTGCTAGAGTACACTTTTTCTGTTGCAAAGCTTTGTGAATGTGTTTGTGAGACGACGCGGGCGAGCAAAAAATTGAGCTTTGCAGTCGTTCGTGCTGTCTTGTTCTCTCCCACAAAAATAATGAAAACGCGGCGCGCAGTAAGTCGTGTTTGACGATACTGCGCGCTGTTTACAAGTTTCCCGTGGGGAGAACAAGACAGCACAAACGACTGCAAGGTCTAATATTTAAAAAAAGCTTTCTCTTTTTTTGCTAGCGCTGCATATTGAAATTAAACTGCTAAATAAAATAAAATAATATAATAAACTATATCTTTCATTTTTTACACATTAAAAGTAGAATGATTCATTATCGCCCAATTTTTTCCCAGAAAAAGTTTAAAAAAGTGACTAATTACTAAAAATAGTGACTTTAGTTAAAAGGCCTTGAAAAAAGGGACTTTAAAGTGACCGCCTCGAAAAAAATGACCAAGTCACTAAAAAGTGACTTGCTACCAGCCCTGTCATTTCTGTTTAATGTTAGTATTTAATATTTGATGTTAGAGTTAAAGTATTTAATAAATGTAAACTGTAGTGAATCATTTCTCTACAACTAAAGTGTTTCAAATTTAATATATACACTATTATATATAAACATCATGGGAAAGGGAGGGACCATCAGGGCACCCGATCGAAGCACTCTGGATAGGGAGAGTGGGAATGCCAACTCCCCATTGCTCCCCAACAGTTTGTGAATAGAGGGCGAGCTCTTCTCCCCGCCCATTGGGGCATCTTCATGTTAGATAGCTTGCTCTTTTGACCAATGGTTCAATCTTGCTGTTGGAAGGAGATTCTTTATATCCCTGTGGAAGTATAGGTGATGTTGCTGATCTATCCACCCAACCCCTTTTTGGCCCTTCATACGATGGCATGATTAGGATAATCAGTGGTTATTAAAGCTTGATGAAGTCTAACAGCGAGGAGAGCTCACTGCTGGCGGACTAAGTTTCCTTGCTACAATTGGTGGTAGTACATATCATACATCATACATTAAAGTGTTCCAAACTTGTACGTCGTGTGTGAAAATTATTGGCAAGGTTAGAACGCAATTGTGTTGGAAACTCGCTCGTGTCGGGACTGTAATCCGTCCATGCAGTCCACAATTACCATCACTATATCGCACAGGAATGGCGATCGGATTATTCCAGCGGTATCTGGACCCTTTCGGTTGGTAGGCTTGGTATACACCCCGACAGGTCCATTTCAAGGTTAGAAGTAGACTATTCAACAAAAATAATGAAGTTTGAACCGTCGAAAGGACTGTTCCGGCGAAAAGCTGCATTTGTCTCCTCCTGAAGGGTTCCTCCGTAGTATCCGGATTGTCTCAAAATCCCGAATATGGTCATTGGTCCTGTTCAAGGTAAGAAGAAGACTACTCAACAAAAATCATGAAGTTTAAGCCGTCTAAAGGCATGTTTCATCGGAAATATATATTTGCGCCATCCTAAACAAGTCCCCGGGGGCATCTGGATCGCCCCGGAATAGCCAATATAGTCATTGGGCCATTTCAAGGCTAGAAGTAGATTACTTAAATCAAATCATAAGTCGTCGAAAGGAATGTTTCTGCGAAAATTAATTTTTGTCCCAGACTAAAGGGATTTTACGGGGCATACGGGTTGTTTCAGAATGGCCAATATGGTCATTCATCCATTTCAAGGCTAGAAGTAGACTGTTCACGAAAAATCATGAAGTTCGAGCCGTCGAAAAGCATGTTCCGATGAAAATTTGTATCTGTCGCCGCCTTACGGATCGTAGCAAAACATGCCGTTCTCGGCACTGATTCCTGTGGCCAATTGGGCCAAAAAGGGCAGTACTCACCAAAAACCAAAATGTGGGACTCTTATAAGCATTTCGACTGCAAAGACTTTAAATTTGGTCATATATAGTTTCCACAATGTGAGTTTGAATTCCGGGTTAATCCGGGGTTTCACATCCCTTCAGAAATGTCAAAAAAAAATTGGTTTCGACACAAAAACGTTACTTCCTATGATTTAGGAAAAGTCAAGAAAATTCAAACGTCTAGATGCTTATTTTAGAAAGTTATAGCAATTTTAAAATCCATTCCGGATCATATTGACCCCGACACCTAAAGAAGGTTAATTTATTTGGAGACGTTTAGTCCGACAAGTCAGAAATCGATGAACTCAAACGTTATAAATGTTGAGCAGACCGATTTTTAATAGATTATAATTTTGAGTGATGATTTTTTCTCATGTTAATTGAAGCAAAAAAAAATAACGTGACTATTTACTATACTGGGGTCGTTGTTTCAGAGTAGGGAATACTACCAACTGAACATAATTTTTGGGTGGATTTTTGATTTCGTGTACCTGATCGGTTCGTTTTGTAAAGTCTCAGAATTCACAACATCTGGAAATGATAAACGCTCTCAAATTAAATCTGCTTCTTCCTTACACTACTTCTTATCCAACTGGCTATTTGCCAGTCCTTGTTTCCCGGAAAGCGAAACTGGTTCAGGCGAGGAGCAATCAGCAGCGTCCTAAATGTCACGGCATCCAACCGAAGCGCCGCTCTGTACAAGCATTGCATTGCATTGTATGCGAAAATGCAACAGCAACGCCTTTAACATTAAAGCCAATTGCACTTCCCTGTTCCTACGCTTCCTGTTCTTTCAATCTCAAGGCCTTACATTTTGAACGAAATCCTACAACAAACCTTTCACCACCGATGATTGCGGTTTGAGTGCTCAAGGAAATTTCGGAAGAAGATCGCTAGTGCATCCTAGCATCGAACACGTCCTGAAGTATAAATTAACCACTGCTGTTACGATCTGGCACAGTCCACTCATTTTGCTAGTTCTGTGTTCAACTCCTCTTATTTTTTTATCAAAGATGGCATACAAGGTAGTAAAATTGCTTACATTGAAGGAACTAATTAACTCAAATCATCCTCCTACAGTTCGTGACCTTCTGCGCCCTGGTGACCATTGCACACGCCGGGGTCATCTCCAGTCCTGCCCTTACAACGTATTCCGCGGTTCCGATAGCGAAGACCGTTTCCTTTGCTGCCCCAGTGGCCAAGGATGTCGCTGCTGACGAATACGACCCACATCCAGAATACTCCTACTCATACGGAATCGCCGATGCCCTGACCGGTGACCAAAAGGAACAGCACGAAACTCGCAGTGGTGATGTCGTGCAAGGATCTTACTCTCTGGTCGAACCAGACGGCTCCAAACGCATTGTGGAATACTTTGCCGACCCCATTCATGGATTCAATGCCGTTGTCCACCGTGAGCCAGTTGCCGTCAAGGCTGCTCCGGTAATTGCCGCCAAAACTGTCATTGCACAGCCAGCTATTGCCACCAAGACTGTGCTCTCGAAATCGGCACCTCTGGCCACCCAAACCGTCGTTGCACACCACTAAAATTTGTTGAAATTGTTACTATGTACCGATCCCTTCGCTTAATTTATTGACAGTTTGTTTTAAAACGTGAAAATAAATGTAAAACCATCAAGAAACAAGTTTATGGTGTGGATTTAATTACCGTGTACGAGCTGCAATTTGGCAAGGTGTGTCACATTACAGTGCACATATCCACACTCTTCAGTTCCCAAAATCAAAAGTTTGTCTTTGCACTGTGCCATCAGGTACGTGGCATATGTTTTCCCACTCTCAATGAATTCGCTTGACAGCGCTTCAATGTTTGCCATGAGCACAAAGTATATGTAAATTCATAAGGAAAACAAATAATAAAACTAGATAAATAACCTGTTTGCATAAAGACGTATCTCTGCGCGCATCTTTGGATCACAGCAGGAACATCACCGTTCCATGGAGATCCTTACGGCTGCTACTAAATGACACCCTCACGACACTCAGCCCACGTGTGAGCATCGTATGATATGTCCTCCCCCCCAAACCTGGCTCCGAAGCTCTCATAGCAAGCAAACTTGTTAAATTTATATGTTTGATGAAGGATTAAATATAAGCAAAGCAGTGAGAAACATAGCCTCAGACAAATTCACGGCCCAGCAGCAGCAGCAGCAGCGTCTTCTGACTGCAAATCGGACTCATAGAAAGACGCCAAGATCCCAGCGGAACCAAACAAACGGTGCGATTCACTCTGTATAACCACCGTGTGCCATTTGTTATGACTGGCTGAGTTTCATCATTTCCAACGTGTTCAATGCTCAGTATGCTAGTATGTTTAGTGCTGCTCACCTTCCGATGCTGCTCACTATGCTTTCAATGGGAAGGGGAAGCGACAGTTCATTGTTGTATGCGCACTGAAAACGCACACGGCGAGGAATGGCAAACATTACAGTAAATTGTATTGTCAACAATGGGAGCTTTCGGAAGGGTTGAACCTTGGGAGGATTTCTGAACTCTGAGGTAGAAGTACCCACCACACCCGAACATGCTCCATCCCTGTTCAGAAAATCAAACAGTGCGCACCGTTTGCAACATAAAATCCCATCTCCAGACCGCAAAGCGTCTAGCAAAGTTGCACAGCATATGTCCCATTGCCCATATCTTCCACGGTCGCTGCAAAGCTATGCCAGGAAGGTGGTTTTGTGCTGATTTGCCTCCTGTTTGCTGAGAATCTACACTCATCGAATGATCCCATCTAACTCGTACAGCAATAACTCGACTTGACTCGACGCGAAACCAGCCCGGCCGGCTGCGAAGGTGTAGATATGATAATGATTGAGGAAATTAGTCCCACATGTCAATTCTGCCTGCCTGCCTGCCTGCCGACTGGGAGCTGGTCACAGTGCGTCTTCTTCTCCGACGCTCAAATTGTATTGCAGAATGCGTTTCCCAACTCGGTCTAATATGCCGCCATGCCCAATGTTATGAATAATAATTATCGGCGTCGTCATCGTTGTCGGCCGTACCAAGATGGAGAAGATGCATCTCTGCAGCACACTTTGGAATCATTTACGCCGATGAAGCGTATCGGTTTTGAAAAGGCTCTTGCAGGGGAATGCAGGTCGATGACAGTTCCCCCTGAATAACAAGTCACGTCGTCGGCTTCTTGGTTGACTGTTGACGTCGTCTTTGTCGTTGCAGCACATGCTGAGAAACCACTGGAGTGAAAATACAAACATCAGAGACTTCAGTTCAACTGCTGCATTGGAATTGATTTCCTTACGAAAGACGAGAATTGCGCAAGAAGACCTTGTTGTGTTTGGGTATGTAGATGCAATTTACAAGTTCGAAGCACAAGCAACCTTATCAACGGTCACATATTTCACCGGGTTTCCCAAACCAGCAATTTCAAAACATTTTTCAAAATCCACTGTTCTGTTTCCTGAACATAATCTATTATCGGACATCTTCAAATTAACGAGCCAACGAATTTTTTCGTACGAAAAGTTCAGTTTTGTTGCATCGAAAACGACCGACTGCGAAGTCATGCACGCATTGAATGAGCGCCAAAACGATGGTGATGATTTATTTACTATCTGAACGTTATTATTATTATTATTTGGTGATGCCCTCGCGGCCAGCAATCCACTCGTTTCATTCATCTTTTCGCTTTTTTTTTCAGTTTGTTTTGATCTGCCCATCTTCGCTGCTTCTTTAAAGAGATTTCAATTTATTCGACAAATCCCATTGCTGGTTTCGAACAACTTGGATGATCTGCGCCGTTTCGGTTTCATGCGATTTTGAACGGTGCTCACCATCGTCGTTAACACATTGCTATTCATGAATGAAGCTCATTCGTTTGCAACGGTCAATGTAGGTAAATAATTGGACGTGATGGGAATTATTGCAAATCATTCGGTACGAATCGAAACGGTGGGCCTTCGAGGGGGGCGAGACTGATGCGATGAGTAATGACTAAGCGAGGAATGTCCTGTCTACGATGAGTGATTTTAACATTGAAACATACGTCCTTTGTTGGGGTATTGCGGGTTTCTAGTCAAACCACCCCCAGCATGTTACTGCTTCTGGGACAGTGCCTTCGTTGACTGAGGCTTAGGGAGGCTCAACAAAACAAAGGTTATACTTCATTGCACGAAAGCTTCATGGCGTAATATATTGAATAGGATGACTACTATTCCAGTCAATATCAAATGCCAAAGATACGCTTAACTCCACCCATTAGGTTCTGTACAACATCTGGCTGCCGCTTCTTCTGTATGGAAACCTCCTTGGGATGCCTCCGTATGACCTGCTTCATAATAGCCCAGTATTTTTCGATGGGCCTTAGTTCCTGTGCGTTGAAGGGGTTCATGTTCTTGGGTATGTAAGTGACCCCGTTGGCTTTTTACCACTCCAGGGAAACATTTGAATAATGGCACGAAGCTAGATCCGACCCTAACATCGTAGGGTCCTCGTGTTGTTTCAACAGAGGAAGCAGACGTTCTGTAGACATTCCTAGAGGTAGACCTCCCCGTTTACAGTTCAGTCACAGTTCCATTTTGCCAGCATTTGCTGGATGTCCTTGACTTCCCCGCTGCCCAGTATTTTTGATTGGTCGAAATTCCGGGCAATTCGAAGGATTCATTAGCTTTGGGACAAAATCGATCTTGTCGACAGCATACCACTCCAGAAACTTGGAATAGAAAATCGGACCAAAATATAACTTTGGATAACTTAACCTATACTTGCGGATGAACGGAAATACACATTCGCAAGCCGAGTCGCGATGTAAAACTTTTGACCGGGAAGCTGCTTAAAATTGTGTTTGACGTGTGTCATCGATCATATCCCTTCTGTTTCGACAAAAGACGGTCGTACAAGACCCTTGCACGCTTTTAGGCCAAAGAATTCTGCTTCATGTGCCGGTTCGGATGTTCACCGGCTTTGTACGACTTGTATCTTTCCCAGGCAAGGAGGTTTCGCACCGTTTGAAAGTTGGCGTTGTACCTTCTGGCCACACTTCTGAGCGAAAGACCGGGGTTGGATTCAACGCACTTCAACACCTTGCTGCGCAGCTGGCGGTCCCTGGTTCCAGTTTTTTCGTAGGTACGGTGATTCCTTTTCACACTCGACAAACTGTTGCGTTCGTCATATTTAGCACTTTAGCAGCTTGGAACCGGGCAGCTCCGGATTTTCCAGGTGCACAATATTTTTTCTTCTTTAGAATTTCATTTGACATTATATCTGAACATGATCGACTCCTTTGATCAAACTTGCACCAGTGGTTGTTTACAGAAGTAAACAACCCAAGGAACATTGCGGGTTTTATCATGGTTTTTTGGCATTCTTGAAGTCTAATTCATGCTCTTCAGAACCCTTATAAAACCAAAATTGTTACTTGGGAAACTACTGTCAAATATTTTCGGTTCTCAACACTAGAGGCGCGCGAGGGGCGTACCAATTTACATTTAGTCAACCTTTAACCATGAATGAGTAGAACCGATGGAAGTTGTGAGGAAGAAAATAAATTCACGTGAATAGCAAAAGAGCATGCGCGTTAGCTTTGTTTTTTTTTATCTAACCAGCAAATGGCCGTTTTCTACATTGCACTTTCTTTTTTCTTTCTCCACACACTGCCAACAATCAAAATCCCTCGTTATGAGGCGACTCTATATCGACTTCTAAGCTCAAGTCACTCGCGACAAAGCGGAAAAATACTCTAATTTAGTCATTTATGTCCGCGTGGCACAATACTAACAGCACTAACAAACACAACTAAGCTGCTATTAACTCCGGGGGCGAAGAAAAAAACAAGAAAAAACGGGGGAAAAATACCGACCATCACAAATTTTTGGAAGGAATCGATTAAATTCACTACATCTTACACAAAACACGTGGAGATTTAATGATTTCACTGTTCGTTTAGGTTGAATTTCAAATGTATTTCTGATATTATTTTCCGCGAAAAGGACGCAGCAAAAACAAAACTTCGTCAGTTTTTCGGTTTTGCAGAACTAGTTCCATTTACCCGGAACATTAACCGATTTCAGAATCGACCAATCGACCAAGAAGTCCGACCAATCCGAGATTCTGTTTCTGACTTTTATCATGATATAACCGGGCATCATCGGTGAACGGTTGTTTTGATCATTTGTCGCGCACTATTCTATTATCGGGCATAGCGAATTATCTATTGTTCGGTGGCGCGAGTGAGCAAAGAAAAAAAATGAAAAAATAAAGCTGCTTCCTGATGCTGCTATGGGTGTAGATCGAGATTGATTCGGTAGTTGGTTTTGAACCGTACTATTGGTTTACCATGATCGTCATTACAAGATATCTAGTTACAATGAAAATAATTATATATGAAGGTGCAGCAGGTGGTCCTGTGATGTGGGCCATGACTGATTGGCTAGTTTATTATGACCTATAATATTAGTTTGCCATATGCGTCGTCGTATCACTTTGGTGTCTGTTTTGTAATCGGGCATAGCGCATTATCTATTGTTTCGGTTGTTTATTGTTCGGTAGCGCAGTTGTGGCGAACTGCTATTGTTTTATAGCAGTTCAGCATCTATTGTTTCGGTTACTTATTGTTCAGTGGTGGGAGTGATCGAGTAAACCCGAGTGTGCAAACCCGGAAGCAGAGTGAATAGAAGGCTTTCTGGTTTTCTGAACTAATGAGCCCGGGATGTATCTATCCCGCATCGTGTTTAAGTGTGGCGATATGGACTGGTTTAGGTAGGTGAGAATAATTGGCCAGGATGCAGTTTAGTGCCTTGTTTGAAAATTATAATAAAATGTAAATTTAGGCCAGCTCGGCCGTCTTTGAAGATTTGGCTGAATAAAAGATTTGCAGCATTTTTTCCAAAGCCCGATGGGACTGAGGATTTTCCATGCGAGGTTACGAAAGAAAAATTTAATGGCATTTTTCGAAAAAAATACTCGCATCTTCTACCGTTGTTATGGAGAATTCTTCAAGTCACCGTTGCCACATTGTCGGCTAAATTTATCGGGAAGTCACTCGGTGGCTGAAAGGAGTCAATTCCAACTGCAGGTCAATCATTCTAAGAAAACTTCTGAGGCTTGAGTCATTTAATATCTGGACGCACTATTTATTTACCTGCAGCGCTCCTATTAATCGGATCTGGAAAGTTTTGAGAGCAGTTTGTCTTGAAATGTTTCTTATAGTACCGAAAAGTCCTTTTGTTCCCTCATTCATTTTAGGCGGTTTTTTGTCAAACTTTCAGGAAATAAACAACAGCATATGGTTAGGTATCCGCTTTATTGATTTATTGTATCTCCTCTCCATGGCCGATTGACCGCATTTTGCTCTTGACACAACTCATGAGGTTTTGGCCAAGTGGGCAGAACTCTTTTGATACTTTTACCCACTGTTTCTACTAAGCCAGCTCGTTCTTGAATGATTAAAGTGTTTACGAAGTTTGGCTCTCACGATAGCCACTTCTCAATCGGTTGAAGTTCTTTGGTACAAAACCAACATTGGTATCTCTATACTAGCCTAACACCGGTCGCGCGTTTGAAAGCACAGCCGAATCAGGCCAAAAAAGCGTCTCACCTCCGTGATACTGCGGAAAGGGAAGCAAGCTTTTCTGGAGGCACTCGTCTCGGTGGATTTGCCCATTCATGGTACCCGTCGTGATGTATGGCTGGTTCATCTCTCCTCACTAGCAGATGGCCTGCATAACCAAGAACTTATTGGCTTCTTCTTCTTCCTTACTTCCTCAGTAACAGGTTACCTTGATGTGCCAACGTAGAACTCCTACCCGGAAATTGCATTGTGTCCGCCTTGATGGAAGTTCATCGTCCATCAAAACGCACCTCGGTATCGTCAGACACTCTTAGTGCAACTTCCTGGCGTGAGTTTTGGCTTCCGTGTTTTGGTTATAATTCTTCGCCACATCGAGGACCGCAAGGTTCGGTCGACGCTTCAACAGATTCAACACCATCTTTGCCTTCTCCGGATCAGCTGTCTTCGATTTTCTGCCACTGCCTGTCCGCAGCTGGGTCCGTCAAATGATGGAAACCCAGGTGTCACGACCCATCTGTAGGACGCAGTCGGATTTTCCGCGATTGCGGACATATTTTTTAGGCGGATCTGCACTTTTTCCGATGCCACCTCGATAACCACTTGACAGATTGTGATGATTACATTACACTCTTAGCTAGTTTCAGTCAAAATCTCTTCACCAAAACGAGTTACAAACTAATGATTGTGAAATTTTGCATAAGAATGATTGCGTTTCAAAGACAATCTTACTTTATGGTCAAGAAACCGAGATTTTTTAAATTTAAAAAAAAAACTCCCTAAACAGACCGGGAATCGAATCCAACCATCTTCAACATGGTGTTGCCTTGTAGCTGCTCTTTTACTGACTTAGCTAAGGAAGTACCCTCATGAGAATATCGTTTATGACACCTGTTTATAAACGTGGAGATTGCCGTGATGTTATTAACTATAGAAGTATAACGAGTTTGTCAGCCGATTCGAAGTTGTTCGAGATAATAGTTTTGTGGAACTGTTCTTGGTGATACAAAAAGCTACATATCTATCGAACAACACGGATTTTTGACTGGACGATCGGTTACCACCAACTTGTTGAGTTTTACGTCGAGGTGCATTTCGAGTTTGGAGGGTAAGGCGCAAGTTGATGTAGTTTACACTGACCTGAAAGCAGCGTTCGATAAAATTGACCATGGAATATTGCTGCTCAAGTTGTCACGTCTTGGAGTTTCTACGCAAGTTGGTTAGAATCCTACCTCACGGGCCGTGAGCTGCGGGTGAAGATAGATGTTTATGTATCACCGTCGTTTTCTAACAAACCTGGAGTTCCACAAGGTAGCAATCTCGGACCGCTATTGTTTATCTGGTTTTTCAATGATGCCGCTCTGATTTTGGTCGCAGATTTTAAAGTAGTCTATGCAGATGGTTTGGAGTTGCGCATTGTAGTGCGCACGCAAGAAGACTGCTTACTTTAGGAAAATTCGTTGAGTTCATTTTCTGAGTGGTGTCAGAGAAACAAACTGATACTCTGCGTAGATGAATGTTAGGTAATCATATTTCATCGTTTGGAAAATCCAATTCTTTTTGACTACTCGTTCATTGCAATACTCTTAGTAGAGTGACTTGAGTTGGGTGTTCAACTAGATTCAAAAATGACTTTTGGATTACAACGTTCTGCGATCATATCAAAAGCAATTCGACAGTTGGGCTTCATTTCCAAGGTGGCGAAGGGTTTTTCGGACCCACACTACTGGAAGTCATTGTACTATGCATTTTTTCGTCCAATTTTGGAAAACACGTCGGTGGTATGGCAACCTTACCAGGTCACGTGGTGCCTCAGAATCGAACGAGTTCAGAAGCGGTTTATTCGTTTGGCTCTGAAAAACTTGCCGTGGCGAGATTCTGACAACTTGTCACCATATCCTGATAGATGTCGATTACTAGGTTTGGACACGCTCGAAAAACGTCGAACAATACAGCAGTCGTTGTTAATTGCTAAACTGAATGGTGAAGCTAATGCCCCCGAACTACTTTCTATGTTGAACTTTCGTGTATCGAACAGAACCCAATTTTTCACCAGACTGTGTTTGGATACAATGAACCGATTTCAGCATATATTCGTGCGTTTACTGCAGTCGAAGAGCTATTCGAGTTTAATGAACCATCTGGACCATCTTTTGCGAAGCGGATAAGATCTTTGTTGGACTATTTTTAATAGATACGTGTTTTTATTAGTTTTTTAGTTCCTTTTTATTCATTAAGACTACCGTCAGATGAATTAATTCAAATGCAAATACAAACGAATGAATGTTTGAAAAATGATGTGTCGAATGAAGGAATGAAGGAATGAAGATATTCCTCTGCTGCAGGTCAGACGGTTTTTTGGTGCTCTATGTGGATTTTCGAATGTAACTCATCCTTTATTTGGATAACAATCTTATGAATTTAACCATTAGCCAATCCGAAATACAAATGCATATGGTCAAATGGCTCAACCAAAACACATCTCATTCGAAATATGGTGGATGTTTTCGTTCAGTGTATGAATATTGGGTCCTTGTACAGACCAATCAAGCCAGATTCAAACTTCTGCCATTCAACCCGAAAAGTTTATTTTTTCAACCATCATAAAGTTCAATTTTAAGTGCAACTCGTTTATTGCTGTGACGCCATTAAACCATTCGAAAAAGTCACCGCGTCCTCAACGCTAGAATACGCCGTCTAATTAGTATAAGCGCACCCCTATGCAGCAGCCGATTTTTGCGCGTGTCGAGTCACCAATTACCAAAGAGGTTCCCCGTAGTTCGGCTCATACAAAATTTTTGTTGAGGTAGGTCTAGCAAACTGTCGTCGCACATATGTTCCACACACTTTCACTTTTCGTGTCATGATGTGGTTTTTTCGCCTCGGTTGACAACGACGACGACGAAATCCCACGCCAAAAAGGAAACCTTGCAACAATTACGCATCATGAGCGACTGCCATTTCTGCGCAATCCCGAACCCGATGTGGTGGTGAACTTGAAATACCCGGCATCGATTGCATAACCGACTATATTCAACTGCTCCTTGGCAACACAATTTCAACCAACCCGAACAGGCTTGTTATCTCTCGGCGCAGACTTGCAGAACTGGAATACTTTTGCAAACTGTCAAGGTTTTTCTGGATATATTCGTGGAATATGCCGGCTCTGCCAAGGTGGGTGAAGTACTTTTACTTTGGATGCCATGAACATATGGTTGATCAGCACACGATGCTATAAATTGGACTTGATCTGATGTCGTGGGATCAGTTCAGTTGCTAGTTTTTTACAACAACCATTACATCCTCAAGCAATTGAAAACAATGGTTATGTAGATTCTGATGCTTCGCTATTCTACTTCACTTATCAAGACCGTAGGAATCGAGCGTATTGTTCAAGTAGTGGCTTGCATTGATCAATCAGCTTGCTTCCATCAAGATTTCCAATTTTAAAACCAACCAACCGTCGTTGCATTCAATGCACTCACCGATATCGGAATTGATCTCCCGCAGCGATCCTCGCCCATATTTACACATTCTATGCCTCACTGAACGACTTATCTATAATTGGTTTTGCCCTCCGAGTGTGGAATAGTTACATCTTTGTTCACAGGAAAACCCACGGTAGCGAGAAAAACTTCCAAGAATTCCTCATTTCTTCGAGGGAACCTCCGCGGTCCCTTCTCGCAGTTTAATGAATGAACCTCCGCATCGCGTGTAACCCGAACATATGTTTCGTTTGTTTTGCCGGTTTTTTATGAACTTGTAAAAAACGAAAATCACATGCACCAATCGCCACCACCGGGTTGAGTGCTGTTGACGTGCGGGGAGTCACATCGTTACAGAAGCCAAGCTGGAAAAAAAACTGAAAATAATAAAATTAAAATTAAAATCCGACCCATAATCTGTGTTGCTACCGCAGAGATGCATCCCACGATGACACACTGGTGATGCTGGGGAGAGTGCGGAGAAAGTGAAAAAAAAAGAGAGCTGACAATCTTCGCGTGTCCTCTCGTGAGGAATTTTTCGAAAGGTCTTGTTCGTTGTGACAGATTGTGTCTACTTCGATTGAAACTTTCGTTTCGCCACACAACGATTCTTACCCAATGACCAGAAAGTGTCCCACAGCGCACAGGACCTTTCGAATTGTATGGCTAGTGTTGTTGTACACCCCGATGATGCTGCTGGCCATCGGATTTGAACAAGCTTGCATATCATTATTACGCACGGATATACATATAAAACGGAACGTTGATGTTGCAGCTCTAGCGAATCCGATCGAGGAACCAACCATAACAATCTACCTACCCCGAGAGTAGGTGATAATCACTTGCTGTCGTCGCCGAGTCTCCCTTTCCGCCCGCCATCGCCAGCAATGTCGGTAGCGCGATGGACGGCGTCAACGGCGTGCTGTATTTTGTAGAGCGTAAAAAGTAATTAAATTTCAAGTGCATCACTCACACTTGACTTTTGGGTGGATCCTACATGCGGACGAGACAACGACCCGACCACCCAGCCAGGGAGGTGCTGTTGTCATCAGCACCGCTCACTGATGTGTGTGTGTTTGTGCCGGTGCGTGTGTGCGCCATTTTCTTACGCATGGATGGACCGAAATGCGTGGCGCTGACAACGACGACACGTGGGAAAAATCTGGAAAATTGGATCGTGATTTATGGCACTGGTGTGGCTAACGGTGTTCGTGTTAATGATTGAATGACACTCGTCGTGGACTGAACTGATGCGCTGACTAATGCACTTCCTGGAAGATTAGAGCGAATGTGGATTTAACGATTGGGGCTAGTGCACCTGTCATCACTGATGTATAGTAGTAATTGATTTATTCAGATGGTGAAGAATGCGATGACTTGAGTTTCGCATAGCTACAAGCCTGGGGGAAAAAGCCATTCTAAATTGTGTTGCCGATTTTGTGGATTCGTCAACATTTGAGAGATAATGTATGATTACAGTGCTGATAAACAAACACTCCTTTTTTCCATACTTTTTTTTCTTTTTTAGTTACTGACTTTATTGAGTCGTTTTGACTGTCATGCTATGGATGCCGCAGGTACAATACAGTCGTTTTTACTTGTACAAAAACCCGACGACAAAAAATTTAAAGTACTCTCTACGAATTATCCTCAACATAGATTTGTAGAAAATAGAACAGAGAAACAACATCTCATAAACTTGACAGATCTCACCTTGGTGAGAAAAATATTCTTTTCAGATTTTCTCTGATGAAACTATGTTTTGGCGCAGTCCAAAACACACAGTTTCCCAAAAAATCATAACTTTCCCACATTCAATTAACTCAAACCATCATCGTCCAACTCAAGCCAAAGATCTGTTTCCGCCGCAGTTTACTGGCCATCACACCCTTCCAGCGTAAACCAATTTCGGAAAAAGCCAGATAAATTCCAGCCGCCTTTCTAGTGCCTGGTGGCACTAATTTATTCCGCTTCGACAGACTTCTTGAACGACAGCCAAATCCTTTGAAATCGATAGATTCAATCTCATCCTGCCAGCCAATGCAATAATGTGTGGCAGGAGCGTGTATCGGATGTTGTTCTTAGTTTTCCGTCGACGAAATCGATGGGCAGAGTTTCTATCCCTCCAGTCAGCAGGATAAAGAACCATTCCGAACACAAATCCTTTGCTTGCTCGGGAGCGTTCATCCGTGTGCTACACGCCATAATTCAGTCGTTGCATTCCCCCCGCCAAAGGCGGTAGGTACATACAAAGTAGCAAAGTGAAAAATACACCCGGATAATCTGCCATCTTGAAAATATTATTTTGTTTATCAATTTCCTTAATGTGTTTCAAATGTAGCCCGAATCAATCCTGCTGGAGCTCTGTGTCGTCTTCGGTTGGCTTGCATCGTTTTCGCTCTACCGGGAAGGGTTGCATCCTTTGCCAGGTGCATGAAGGTGGTTTCTGCTTGGAAACTGGGGATAGATGTTATATTTCGGGCAAATCCGTGTAGACGACCCTATTGATTCCGGCATCGGAAAAACAAAATCACGCATAACGATATCTATAGCTAAGTGACTGCAAACGCTACACGGCAAGGAGACGAAAACAAAGTTGTTTATCTTGAGAGTACGAGCAAAGTGAAAAAAAGCTCTTTGCTATCTCGGCTCGTCAGTGCTACCACCCATGCAGGTGGGTAGATGGTCTTATGCACCTGTCGTTTGGTGTCGTTTAGAGGATTTGTCTTGCAGAACATTGTCGATTTCTGAAAGACAAATCATTGCAAATGAAGAGAAAATTGTTTCATGACGTAAACTCATTTTTTTTTGGAAAATTACTGAGGTGAAAGCAACTGCTCAACTTCACTTCACCCATCATCAACCTTTAATCACTAAATTAGCGTAAGCATAATTGATCTACCTACAAGCGCGCGCGAATGTTTACCTTCGCTTCACACCTATTAGGTACACTGACTGCTGCCGGAGTTGTTGAAGAGGAACCATAGCAACGGGGATGTGGATGTGGAATATGTTCAAACCGAAAATGAACCTGAACGCAGGTGTCTTCCGTTTCCTCGCGTTCACTCGTCGTCTCCCGCCGGATTGGAGATGGAACCTAGCAAAGCTGTAACGTGTTCCAGATGTGTATGTCGTCATTCGAGGTAGAGAGCTTGTAATCTATGATAGAGAGCTGAGTGTTACGCATCGATATGATGAGTGTATGTGTGCTCTGGCGTAAATATTTCACCGACTAATTTGCCGAAGAATTCATCAAAGTTCAAACGATCCCCAGCGGCGGTGATGAAACGGGTCTGATAGCGATTGAAAGGAGATTGTGGATGTGGTAGTTAGGAATGATCAAGAAGATTATTTGACTAATTTTGGATGCTGAATTAAGCAATAGCAGATCCGGATGCAGTTAGATGTATTGAATGACATATTTATACCGATCAGAGTCGGCAAATTTCAAGGCCGTCATGAGACAATCGGAAAACCGGCTATCTTCTTATCACTAAACGTCATTTCGTAATCATCAAGCAGTTAATTTATATGTGATATTGAATCCTACCATTTAAGCTTATCGAGCCAAGAAGTAGTATGCAATTCATAGAGATTTATAGTTCTTTATTTCTAGTTTCTCGATAACGTGTGTGTCATTTTTCAATGAAAATGGTATTAACCAACCCTGCTAGGATCAAGTATAACTACTGACAAACTTCGCCGAAGAACTCCACGAAGTTTCATTTAGCGAAAAGTGTGTTGTAATACCCTCTTCAAGATACATTTTGTAATTAATCTAATTTTAAAACTCAACAACGCCTAGTGATATATTTAGAGATTAGTTTTAGCTTCGAACGCCGTTTTGGAACTTGACCTCCAAATCCATGTCTTCATCAATATAGCTCGTTTGATCAATATTGTGAAAATGGTAAACGAACTAATGTCATACGTCAGCTTTTGTGGTGTATGTTAGATGTCGTTTTTGTGATTCTTTTTTGAAATGTGTTTGATACAAATTGTGATGATTACTGATTAAATAATCATACATAAAGTTGTATATAAAAGTAACGCAATGTTGTCGCAGCAATCCAAGAAATCTGACAAGTTCTCTTTAAGTACCCGTTCTTATATTTTCAGACATTCTTCGCTTTTCAGACAGCGAGTAATGGCGCTATAAACATAAGCCATATGCGGCTACGACTATATTTAATGCTAATGTCCCAACCGTTTGAAGAGAAATGGAGCATCACTTAAACTTCTTAGACTAGATGCTCCCCACGACCATGTTTAAATACTTTTTTGTTCTGTACACCAAACAGGGCAACTATTTTCTCCGACTATTCATTTTCTTTTTCCGTTGATATCTACTGAATGCTACGTGGGTTCCCCGTGTCTTCTTAAGGTAGATTCCAAATCCTCCCTATCTTCAGCAGTTGCATGGACGTGGCCAGGTGAGCGATCGAGGAGTGTCTTCGTGGAGATTATTGCGTGAAGAAACGTATCAGTAACTGGTTTCGTTTCATGGTGGCATGCAATGTCTTCAACGAATTATTCCTCATCGTAGCTCCATCCATGAGGTGTGCAAACGTCAATGCTAATGCTAATGCTATGTTAGATGTCGTTTTTGTGATGAATGCAATTCTCTCAAACTCAAACTCCAACTCTTTGTAACTCAACCAACGATATTTTACTCAGGTAAAATGTTTAATTACACTGGTTCTGATTGCTAAGTTCGAAATAACCTCAATAATTGGCAATTTTACTTTGATGAATTTTGAGTGAATGCTTGATAGGCATTTTAGTATCCGTGCTTCATTCAAGATAAGGTCTTTTGAATAAAAAGAAATTAAAGATGAAACTCATGGTGATATTGAAGCTGAAACTTAAGTTGAAATAGATGTTGAAATTTGACATAAAATTATGGGTGTAAATTAAGATGGAATCAAGATGATATTGAAGAAGGATTTGAAGATCAAATTATGATAAAATCTGAGATAAAATTTCAGATGATACCAAACATAAAACCGTTGATAAATTTTCGGAAGAATTTTTATGAAAAAAAATTTCAATAAAAATTTGAGCTTAACTATTAAGATTTTCCAAAAACAAGTAAAGGTCAAATTTAAGATGAAATTTTGGAGAAAGTTTATGATTAATTACAGATAAAGTAAATGAATGAAAGAATCAGATGAAATTCTGATATAATATGATATGAAATTTCGACAAAAATATTCAAATAATATTTCAGATATAATTTCACATGGAATTTGTTATAAAATTTCAGATCAGATGAAAGTTCAGATGTAATTTCAAAAACGTCAGAAAACTTGATTGTTATTTAAGGTAAAGTTTCAGAAAACTTCAGAAGATTCAGAACACAAAATCTAGATAAAATTTCAGATAAATCAAATTTCAAAGCAAATTTCAGCTAAAATTTCACATGAAATTTGAAATTTCACGTAAATGAAAAGCCTGGGAATGCTTGAAAGTGGAGGCAAACTAGAACGACACTTTCATAGCTTGGCAATCAAAGCGTTTCATTACTCCAAACATTTCAATGACTCGCCGAACTACTTGATTTCACCAATAAAAAATCTAACCCTATATACAAGCCTTATAACTGGCCACTGTCCGAGCCTTTATCACTTGGGGCTGCTAGGATGATGATTCATGTCGATTATGACAGGAAAGGACTCGGAACACTTGTTATGCCACTGCCATTAAAAATTTCTCAGCAAAGGGCTAGTAGAGCCCTTTGAGATCTGGAGAACATGCCCCAGTACGGTAGTGCAATTTATTCGGTATGTTATATTACCCTGGGACAACGCTTTCAGATTAAGTTTCAGATTAAATTTCATATTAAATTTCAGATAACATTTCAGATTTCATTTCAAATTAAAATTCAAATTGAATTTCAGATATCGTTTGTGATTAATTTCAGATTAAATTTCAAATAAAATTTCAGATTGAATGTCAGATTAACTTTCAGACAAAATTTGAAAATAAATTTCAAAATACATTGTGAAAAAAATAAGGTTTAATATCTAATCTCATTTTTTGATTGTTATTTTTGTATTCTCCCCAGCGCGGAAGTAACGATCTTTGATGAAGTTTTTTTTCAGAAGCAGATAATTTATCATCTCCATGCGAAGCGCTAGGAGCGGACAGTAATTTTATTGCTAGAAAAAATAGACATGAAGAGAAAGTGTATTGATAGATCCGTAAGGGAACGGCAGGCTTTGAAATTGAATAGATGTAAGTTTGAAAACGAGCGGAGGCAGGAGACGCACAAATCGCTAGAACTAGAAACAAGCAATAGGTAGTATAGAGCACGATCAGTTTGCATAACCTTTTGTCCAGTCGAGGATTTCCCCCTTGCCTATCCTGCATAGGGTAGTATGACAAAGGGTTATGTGCCTGATCGTATACTACCGTTCAAATGCCCTCCGCTCGTTTTCAAACTTACATCTATTCAATTCAAGCCTGCCGTTACCTACGGATCTATCAATACGCTGTTCTCGTATGTCTATTTGTTCTGGCAATAAAATTACTGTCCGCTCTGGCGCTCGCGTGAGTGATAAATTATCTGCTTCTGAGAAAAAAACTTCATCATCTAATCTCATCCTAACATGAGTTTGAGCATAAGCGTGAGAAACACGAAAGGACCGATTAAAACCAATCAAATGAAATCATAGCTTCATTTGAAAAAAAAATCTGAAATTCTGGTTATTCAAGTTACATTTGTCATATTAAATTTCAGATAAAATTTCAGGTTATACTTCAGATAATATTTTAAACAAAATTGCAGGTGACATTCTAGACGGAATTTCAGATAATTGGGGAAACAAAATCAAATAATAAATCAATCAAAAATTATGATAAAATAACAGATTGAATTTCAAATATCTGAAATTATATTTAAAATTTCAGACAAGTTTATATAAAATTTTAGAGCAATCATCAATTTACATTCAAAACGAAACGAAACTTTAGATGAAATTTAATTTTAAAATTAGGATGAAATGTAAGATTAAATTCAAGACGAACCTTATATTGAAACGTAATTCAACATGAAATTTATATTGACATTTAGGATGAAATTTAAGACAAAGCCATACACGAAATTTGACATGAAACTTAAGATGAAACTAAAGATGAAATTTAAGCTGAATTTAAGATGAAATTCAACATGAAATTTAAGAAGTCATTTGAGATGAAATATGAGATAAAACCAAAGATAAAATTTGACATGAAATTCGAAATTAATTTCAAGATGAAATTAAAGGCGGAATTCAAGATGGATATCAAGACATAATGTGAGATGAAATTTGAAATGAATTTAAGATGAAATGCAAGATAAACTGTAGGGAGCAATTTATGATGAAATTCAGGATGCAATGTATGATGAATTTAAGATGAAATTCAAGATGAAATTTAAGAAGAAACATGCGATAAAATTTGAGATGAAACCTAAGATGAAATTTAAGAAGAAATTTTAGATGAAACTTGAGATCAAATTAGAGATGAAACTTAATACGAAACTTCAGATGAAAATCACGATAAAACTTGAGATGAAATTTAAGATGAAATTCCATATGGAGATTAAGATGAAATTCAAGAAGAAATTTAAGACGAAACCTAAGATGAAATTCAAGATTAAATTAGAGAAGAAATACAAAACGAAATTTAAGAAGTAATTTGAGATGAAACCAAAGATAAAATTTAAGATGAAATATTAGATAAAATTTGAGATCAAATTCAAGATGAAATTAAAGACGAAATTCAAGCTGTAATATAGGAAAAAATTTATGAAATTAAGATGAAATTTAAGATGAAAGTCAAAATTAAATTTGAGATGAAACTTAGGATGAGATTCAGGATAAAATTTAAGATGAATTTGAAATGAAATTCAGGATAAAGTAATAAAGGAGAAATTTGAGATGAAACCTTATATGAAATAAATTTCATGATGAAATTTTAGATTGAATTTGAGGTCGAATTAAAGATGAAATTTATGACGGAGCTTAAGATAGAATTCGAGATGAAATTCCGACTGGAGGTTAGGATGCATTGAAGATAAAATTTTAGATAAAATTCAAGAGGAAATTTAAGACGCAATTCATGAGGAAAGGTAAAAATGAAAATTAAATTTATGATGACACTAATGATGCAATTTTATCTGAAATTCCAAATGATTCGAAATTCAGGATGATATATGATGTTGATTCAAATTAAAATTAAATTTAGGAAAAATGTAAATAAAATTTAAGATGAAATTGAAAATGAAATTGTGGGGGTAACCCCGGCGTAGGGGTTAGCATCCATACCTCTTACGCCAAAGTCACGAGTTCGAATCTCACCCCCGGACAAGTTACGAAAATACCCAAAAGGTATTTGAGTGACTACGACGGGAGATGAACCAGCCCAGGGCTGGAAATCTCTATAATAAAGGAATAAAAAAAAATGAAATTGATGATGTTATGAAGATATAATGGAGATATGAAATATGAAATTGAAGATGACATTTTAGACGAAACTACAAATGAAATCCTAGCTTCATTTGAGAGATAAAACTTGAGTTATAATGTCAGATAAAATTTCAGATAAAATTGCAGATGAAATTTAATAGGAAATTTTTGATAAAACTGCAAATAGAATTTCATATGAAATTTGAAATCAATTTTTAGATCGAATTTCAGATGAAATGTCTGATGAAATTGACGTTTGAATTTAAGCTAAATATTTGCGATGTAATTTTGGGAAAAATCTAGTTGAAATTTAAGATGCAATGGAAGATGAATTTGAAAATAAAATGTGTCTCCTTCAATGTTCCGCACCGTCAAAAATTTAACCTCAAATTATTGTTCCTAGACATTGGACTTATCATTTAATACAACAATCCTTTTGACTCCTGCCTAAGAGCTTAAGATATTTATAATGACTTTTAAGTTTTTAAGACGACTAAAACATGTTTCAAAAACATTATTAAGAATGCAGGTTAGGAAAAGTCTTTGCGACATTATCTAGGACGTTTTGCAACAATAAACAATAAATTGAAGGTCAAATTTTGGATGAAATTTCAATTGGTAGTTGGTAATGGAATAGAAGACGAAAAACAAGTTAAAATTGACAGTGAAAGAGAAGACAAATATTCAGATGAAACTTCAGATAAAATTTAAGATGCAAACAACAATCTTGTTAAGGAGTTTTTTCAGTTATCAAAATCCGATTGAAATCAAGGTAGAGAGATATAATCAATAAAATGAAGAGAAACGAAATAACTATATCCAAGAATATTCCGAATTGATTCCCCACTTAACTAAAAATTGCGTCAGTATTTTCAAAGTGTTAGAGTAGGCTTTCTAGATAAACCGAACAGACTTAGCGAAATATTATTCTTTAGTTATTATCATTTGATCATGCCTTAGTAGGCCAAACCTTCGTTCGTTCCCAACGGAACATCCCTACATCAAACTTGTCACCAATGAGCAAACACGCTGTTCATAATTCCATTTACGGCAATTGCTTCGCCAATAAATCCACTTACCATTTCACCTCCCCCCTTCCACAGGATCCCGCCCCTCACCTTCCCATCGGAAAATCCACACTGTCTCCACACATCTCATCACATGCGGCTCTTTAATGTTTGCGCAGTGCTTGGCACCGCACCGGATGATTTGCTGCTCATTCAATGTTTATTTATTAATTGATGCAAATTTAATGCGATATATCGTTTCGGTTCTCATCATCTTCATCACGATCGACATCATCGCGAACGAACATCTGATGCCTCCCCGCCGACATTTCTAATTCTATTTATTTATTCATTCGCTCATCCCTGTGTCTCTCGTTTGATTTTGATTTCAGATTATGCTGGCTGGTTAACCACCGCGGAGTCCTTTTCCCAGCCGAGCGAGTGTCTGATCTGTTCGAACAAATGCTTTTATGAAACAGATACCACCAAGACAAAAACCCGGTCAAGCGGAGTTTTATGGACGCTTTTAATAGACGATAGCACTTCTAGCAGCAGCAGCAAATATGAGGTAAGAGGATTATTTTACAATCGGTGGATTTATTTTAATAGACTGATAATTGGAAACAATGAGCCCCTTTCACCCGGAAACCGGAGGTTTCAAAAGTCAATATTCAATTATTCTCCTTATCTGGGTCGAGATGGGCTGGTCGATGAAAACCAGAGCACACCTCTTTTATTTATTTTTTTCGAATTTCCATTCATGGAACAGACGGTTTCTGGTTTGGTGTGTGTAGTTGTGTGCGTGTGGGTGTGTTTGAGAATAATAATTGGGTGTTTCACAGCTTTATGAGTTATGTTCCTCGTTTTTCATCTCATCTGGTAACTTTAAAGTAAAGCCATAAATTTGGATGCCGGAAGGTGGTCGAGAATTGGGTCACGTTCTGCACGGAAGCCAGAAGTCCCAGTTTGACAGACAACCTATACACATTTGTTTGGTTCCCCCCAACATTCCCACAATCGATCGTCATGAATGAATGGATGGAACGAACGTGAAGGATGATCGATTGCAGTTTTTCTTCGCTGCCGAAGATTGGAATCAATTGAAACCCTGTTATTAACCTTTTCATTCGCTTCATGTGCAGTGTGTAATTTTCGTGTTTTTGCAACAGACTTGCGTTGTTATGATTTGTTTTGACGGGCACTGAAGTATGTATATTATTTCAGTTTGCTTTTGTTCGTTTGTTTGCAAACAGTTTAATGAGTGGAACGTTGGTTCGTAAACATTGTTGCTTTTCCATGGTAGAGGATGCAAATTCGGAAGACTATTGTTAGAGTAAATATTTTCATGGGTAACTTCTGCTCTGGGAGATATGTTTTGTTGCTTCGTTGGGTTTCATGAATTGAGAATTTTAAGAGTTGGATTTATAATAATAGATTGCAGTGCAATCTACGGACTAAAGAATGCCTCTGAAAGAGAGGACGCAGTCAGTTTTAAGTGCAAATATGCAACACGAGTGTTGAACATTTTATTTTTAACAGGTATACTATAAAAAATAGATTAACACATTTTGCCTTACCTATATTCGCTATCTATTGACTGCAAGCTGGCGCACTGTAAGCAATGGAAAGTTTGTTTCCCAGCTCTCCTCATCCAGCCTGCTTCTATTGGGTGCCCTGATGGTCCCTCTCATTTTTCCAATATTAGCATGAAGCTATTCATATAATTATGAGTGCATTTATTACAAGCAAAAAGGCAAATGCAAATGCAGGCAAAAAGACATAAAACCTGGAACATTTCAGAGAGTAAAACCTTCTTGAATATATACTACTACCATCAACGTGACATCCGATAAACTGAACAGACTTCGTTAGTGCGTAAGCGTCAAACGTCAGGTAAAAGAACAATCGTTTTACTTTGCACTACTATACTGAGTGTAACCGTAAACTATAAGATAAGGTAAATTTAGCTAAACAGAGGTGTACCTAATTTTAGGTTAACGGGTGTAAACTATCAAGTTGGTAAATTGAAACAATCCTAAAAAAGCCAGCGGTTGGTAAAACTAACCTACTAATTGGTAAACAACATCTACATTAACCAGACCATATAAAGCGAACATTGGGTAAATTTATTGCTGTTTCGATCAGATAAATGAAAATAGATAATCGTGCTATTATTTGTTATTGAAGTTTATTTCATTACAAGTAACTTAGTGGATCGTTATGCGAATCCAACGCACTTCCTCTGACGTTAGGTTTAACGTTCAGATCACATCACAATCACATGGATTCTACCTAAAGTAGTTTCAACTCAAATTTTCAGTACTTTTCATTTTCCGTGTACGCAATTTCCCACAAAAAGCTATGTTGAAAAAAAAATTGATTACCTCTGACAAATAAAATTCATTTGTGAGGTTTTTTTTTCAATGTGCTATTGAGATTATATGTATGATTCAAATGAAATTATTTTGTATTATTATATTTTTCATTCAGTATATGTTCTTCTCGTATATCAAGTATATTTTCTAGTCGTGACGAAAAATGTGGGAGCATTAGAATGTAAAAATAAAAACAATTCTCAAGGTTATCCGATGCAAACCGAAATCACGCACTGAAAATTTATTGTAAATAAGTTTTCCCTCGTTCCGTAAATGTGGTTTTTGTACACAGAACAAATGTCTCGTATATTGTATGAAACATTCATATTGCTTTTTATTTGGTGAAATGCTATCATCCCCAGTGGTGGTACGGGGACTGGATTTTAACATTTTTTGGTAACATTTGACACTTTTCTAATGACCAAAGTGAATACAAGGGTCCTCCCTTTGCTCAGTCGGTAAATGCGCAGCTACAAAAGCAATACCATGCTGGAGGTGGCTGTTGCGTGCATATGGTGTTGTGTTGCGTGCATATTGTATCAAGGACTTAGTGCTCTCAATGTTGTTGAAAGTTCGTAAACAAATCTCTGAACTCCCAAACATTTTTCATTCAGTTTTGTTCACCATCAGACACTTTCTATTTATTGAAAATCCGCATTTTTGTGGGACATGATTACCTAATTCTTAACAAATGTTGTCAAATTTGGCAGCTCTTTCTTGAAATGACCAATCAGTTCTAGCCAAAGTTTGTCTAAGCGATGTTCTTTTCTTTGAAATCCGGCAAGCAACATCAGACGGCATTGAGCACAGCTGCCCAAATTCTTCTTTTATTTTGTGAGCAACTGCATCGCTCAGATATTCTTTATCTACGACCGTTTCCAGAAACCGATCCAGACACTTTTGAGCTATGTCCGTGAAGTGAGTTATTGCTTTTCAGAAGTTCCCTGATATTCTGGATAGTACCCTGAACATCTTGAGTAATTCTATGAACTTCTTAAAACACCCCAACAAATCTGATAAGTTTTCTGAACTTCTGGGAACCTCCCTGGATTTCTGGATAGTTGCCTGAACTTCTGTGAAAAATCTTTCTAGGAAGTTCCCTGAACTCATGTGAAGCTCCCTGAATGTATGGCAAATTTCCTGAATTTCTAAAAAACAATCTGTATTTTAGAGAAGTTGACTGAACTTCTAGGAAGAACCCTTAACTTCTATGAAGTTCCCTGATTTTCGGGAAAGTTTCCTGTTTTTTTTTTTGGCCCTTTACACCAGGAAGAATATTAAAACCTCGGGGATGTTTCCTTATTTTATAAGAAGAATACCGAGCTTCTGATAAGTGCCCTGAGTTTCTAGGAAGGTCACTGAATATATCGGTTTTTTTTTTTTGAATTTTCGTTCATCAGTTTCTGCTGATGCAAATCTGATGCAAAGTTGTTCCAAAAATAAACCACCACTGAAGATGCCCTAAGCGGTACGTTTTGATAAAGCTGAAGCAGAACATGCAAATCTGTTCGTCTTAGCCCTTCCTTGAAGGAATTCTGTACGACGTGCATGCCGCAGCTAACGATGACTTCAAACCCAGATCCCTGATTTCTCCAGTCAATTATTTGAACGTCATCCAGTTGACAACCGGACCATTCATATAGCAATGAGCTATCTTCTTCAGCAATACTGGATTTGCAGAAAAACACTGTTTAATTACGTTAATGAGATTGTTGGGCCGAGTAAACGACAGAAACGCAACTCAAATCATTTGAAAAAGGTGTGAGTATGGTTCCTTCTATATGACAAAAATTCACGATGACTTTTGAAATTCCCGACTTTTCCCCGCATATTTTCGGATGATTTTGGATTCCCCCATTTTTCCAGCATTTCCCGATTTTCAGGAGTCTGTAGCCACACTGCCATTACTGTGGAAATATCCAACCGATTTGGAAAATGTTAGCAGCTTTTGATTCAGGAACTTAATTACTTTCGCAAAACTGTGTAACATTGGACGTCATCCATCTCAGAAAAAAAACTGAATTTCTGGAGCCATGTTCCGAAAATGGGATATTTATAGAGGATTTCAATGTGAAATTAGCAATAATGATACTAAAAGTCATGGAATGAATACACAGGAACGTGTGTTGTTGCCATATGACAATCCGGTGACTTGATCTTGGAACGGTTATTTCAGAACAGGTTCCCATGCCGTCACGGATGACCAGAAAATTATTTGAATTGAACCCTTGGAATCGTTCCAGAAGAAAGTTTGACAGAGTTATTAAACCGTCCGGTCACTTGACTTCAGAGTGGCCAGTTCAGAGGAGGTTCCCTTTGGGTCACGGGCGATCAGAAAATTATTTGAATTGATCCCTAGCAATATGGGTGGCAAAATTCTTGGAATCGTTCCAGAAGAAAGTTTGTCATAGTTATTAGACCATATAATCACTTGGTTTCGGAGTGGCCAGTTCAGAGGAGGTTCACAGGGTCATGGAAGACCAGAAGATTGTTTTAATTGAACCCTAGCAATTTCTTGGAATCGTTCCAGAATAAAGTTTATCATAGTTATTAGACCATCCGGTCACTTGGTTTCGGAGTGGCCAGTTCAGAGGAGGTTTCCATGAGGTCAGGGATGATCAAAACTTTGTTTGAATTGAACCCTAGCAATATGGGTGTCAAAATTCTTGGAATCGTTCCAGAAGAAAGTTTTTCAAAGCCAGGTTATGGAAACAATTGAAACATGAACACTTTCCCGGAGGAACTCGGATCTCGCAGGGCCTCGATAAGTTGCCAGTATGGTTAAACACCCTCAGAATGTCCTCCGAAGACAAAGTTTGATATGTCGCAAGCCTGGTTAGGTAACAATCAAACACACAATCTCATCGCAAAGAGTAAAATAAAGAATGGGGGGGGGGTCTGTTCGTCTTGTTTGCTTTTCGCCTTTCGGTCTCACAACATTTCTCACAACTGATCATCACACGTTTGTGTATAATGCATGAAATGAATTTCGTGAAGACCAACCAATCGCTGCTTTGCTTTTACCGTACTCATGCATGATGGTGTTGCTGCTGGGACGGGCGGGAATAATTGTTTTATTCCAAAATAAAAATTAAAGCGCTGTCGAGAGTTATAACTTCATAATCATTAATCAAGAATTTTCTCACGGGGCCCCATGGCCTAGCGAAATTAACCATAGATTCAGTAAGAGCTCTTTTAAAAAAATCCGGACAACTTCACGTGGTTGCGCTTTTTTTTCAATCACATTTCGAGTCGATATACTAGATCTGTCTGTCATTCATGCAACCACCAGAGAGACGTTTCTTTTTAATTTGTGACAAAACATTGGTAGCCCTTTTTATCGTTTTCGTACACACACATTAAACTTTGTTGCAGAAAACAACGAATCGATTCGTTAGTTCTACCTTTGATTTCATTATATAAACAAAAATTAATTTTCAGTGTATGTGTACCGTTTTTATCGAATACACCCTTTAAAAAAACGAAAATTGATCGATAAATGCATGTAGAACAATACTTCGCAACGCAGTGTCGGTTCCAATAACTTGCACAGAAATCGAGACAAATGGGCAATTCCAACAACCGTGTTAATCTCTCAACTCTACTCACTCTACATGAAATTTATACACCCTGTATGCACTGTTACAATGCGTAAAAATAAACTCTCCAATCAATCCTGCCAGTATGTCTATAATTAATCATAAATAATCCATTCTCGATTTGCATAAAGCCCCGATCCCGGACCGGAAGTTGGAAGACCGAAGTACCGGGCGGAGGAAGTTCAATCGCGAGCCACAACTTCACACAATTAGCATTGTGCGGATTCGTTAGTCTAATCACGGTTGCTGGGGCTGCGGCCATTCACGGTAAAAGCAAATTGCCAATAATGCTTTCGCTCTCCCGCATCCCATCCATCGATCGCGGGAATCATATTCGATGAAACAATAGACGTGGGGGATGAGGGCGAACCACCCGATCAGCATCATCATCATCATCATCATCATCATCATTGTGAAAACAAAATTTATTAATTACACCCTTGTTTGTGCAGCCGGCAACCCATATGCAGGGGCAGAAAGAGTCAGTTAGTTGTAGGGACCTCTCTCTAACAAACATCATTTAACGGTTCATTTGCGCTGTTCGTGCAACAAATACAAATTTCATGCACACAGGCTCCGCAGGTAGCTAATTTTTGTTGCCAATTATTGTTTGCCATTGTAAATTGTGATTTGCAGTCAATCGTGATCGGAATGATTGCGGGCTGATAGGCGTGAGTCGGCTCCACATTCAGCCCCCCCCGTTGTAGCAACATACTCTTTCCAAATTCAATCGCCGGATAAGAACGCGCATGCATGGATTTTAATTAATTTAGATTTGCTGCAGTGCCGCCGAGACTCTCCTTTCTGTTTGCATGATTCGCTGCAATTAGCTAACTCGGCTTAGGTCAATTCCGGCTAATCAGCTGCATTTGATTGGTTCTTTGATCCATCATTTTCAGCTGACATTTTGAAATAGCAACAGTAATTTAAGTTACGAAAAAAAAAATTGATTTTCACATTCGAACACTTTCCAATTAGCGTAATGGAAAAATTAAACGCAATTTCCAAACCGGGCTTCGGTGCATTAATCCGCAGAACCGTCATTAATTAGGGCAATAATCGTAGCACCTCTTTATAATGCAATTTCAGTACACTTTACTCTTTCCGTCAGATCTGCTCGCTCGTGATGAAGTCGGGGGGAAAAAAATACATTAACCAGAAAATTTACATGACCAATTCAGTGTGAAAGGATGTACCAGCTGATAAAATCAACAACGTAACCCATTTAATGTACCGAATTACATGGACGGAAAAAAAAGCAACCGGACTTGTAATTCGGCGGGTTCCTACCAACTTATGCAAACGGAACATTTTGCCACCGGGTTTATCTCGGTCGATTTAATATGATGAGTGGTTAAACGTGGAAAATATGCCGGGGATTTGCGAGTTGTTGGCTTTAATTTGATTGCTGTGTTTTTTTTTTCGAGGGATGAACTCCAGTTCCACTTTTTCCACCTCCGGTCTGATAAGAGCAAGAGCAGCCATCATTTTTATTTCAATTTGGCAAGCACGTTTGGCAGTGCACTCTGAATTAGGACTGAGCTCGAATGTGGCATCCTGCCGTAAGTGGAGGAATGTGGTTATGCTTTAATTAAAATTCATCCTAATTTGTGATGTTTTTGTGAGCACCATGAGAGGATAGGAGTTGCCAAAGCGATTGAGTCGAACAAGCAATAAACTCGTTTTGCTATTATTATAATACACCAATTCTATTGCACTTGAGCAGAATATGTGTGCGTGCATGATTCACAAGCACGTTTTTCCCCAGTAGAATGAAATGTTTGCAGCATATTTTAGGTAGGTTCGTACTAACATAACTTTCAAAAGTTAATATTTTTCGCTATTTAGTCTACTGGAGCGGGATGATGCAATTAGATACGAGGTTATGGAAAACCGGAGTTGGTTATTTCGACTACAGGGATCTATTTTGATTCCGGGGTGATGCCAAAGAAGCAGCAACGTTTGTTTATTGCTTTGAAATTCTTTTAATATTTTCAAGGTTCAAGTCTCAATTTTCCATTTTTTAAGTAGCAAATGCAAGCTGCTCGGATAAACAAGAAGTTTTGCGGAAAATTAATCTTCGTAACACTATTACTCGATTTTGGACTGCTTTTAAATAATATCGGTATTTGCATCGGTGCCATCGATCGCGCAGATGCTGAATATCAATCAGCGACTTACCAATGGACGATTCAATTTGTTTTATTTGCTTCAATCACATGCTGGATATTCTTCGACACAATTCTGAACTGGACATAGACTAACTGCATGTTTGAAGAGCGATATTTGATAATTTTTAAATTATGAGTTTCTTACTTACTTTACCAATCAGACCAAGGCCGGTTGCCCATCTTGTGGTGATAATTTGGTAGTTCCAAACTTTACCACTAGGGCGACACTGTTGCTAACTTTTGAACGAAACACAATAGAAGGGTGATGTCAAAACCAAGTCTGTAGGGAATATAATTTCAAGGAACTTTGTTCAAGATATCATTTTTCTATCTCTTCATCCGACCATGATAGAGCTATTTTTCTGGGTGTCTAAATCAGGGTGTCTAAAAACCGTTTTTTTATTATAACTTTTTTATTTCTTATTTTAGGATTAGGTAATCTTCAAAAAAAATATAGAAAACGTTATAGCGCACATTTTTCCTGAACAAAGTTTTTTAATACTGATGTGATTCAAAACTTACTAATAATTTTAACTAAAAACATTTTAAAATTTTAAAAACAAAACGTTTTTACTTTTCGCCCTTATGATTGTTTAGGCCAGAAAATCATCAAATTCTTGTTTTAATGGGTATCAAAGAACATAATGCTATATAAATGAGCCCGGGTACTGCTGGGGCACACGAGCAAGGACTGCTTAAAATCGGACTTTTTTTTCGTTAAAATTATCCCTAACTTTTGAACAATAAAATATAATCAAACACTTAGTTCAGTAACAACTTGTATAATGTTTTGCTCTACACTTCACCTGAAGATTTTTTTTCCTAAGAATTAAAAATAAAAAGTTAGTATGAAAAAACTGTTTTCAGGGACACCCTAATGTACACCAGCAAAATAGCTTCGAACTATAGCAGTGCACAAGCACCAGACGCTTCATTCGTGAATGAACAGCCTGTAGCTCGTTTTTTAGAGACACCCTGATATATAGCAGAAAAATAGCTCTATTATGGTCGAATGAACAGCTAGAAAAATGATATCTTGAGCAAATTTGCTTGAAATTATATTCCCTACAGACTTTTGACATCATTGCCCAGTGAACAAGCGAACGGTACAGTTCGTTCGGTCCGCTTTCCGTTGCTTTGGAAGCTCTTAACGAGTTGTTTACAGTATTCAGTATCAGTTTTTCTAAATCGCCAGTGAAATCGTCGTGAGTGAAATCAGTCTTGGTTTACTGAAGAAGAGAACATTGTGTGATAAGTGGTGCAACAACGTCATTGATTGCAATTAGCAATATTGCCACGATCGAGAAGCCATATTGTCTCGCATCTATACGGCACGCATACCAGCAGCCCATCGAGTGTAGCGTGTATTCTTCCATCCACCAACTACCACCGACCAGCAACATCATCGTCATCGTTTAGCTCCACGCTTAGACGGTACGCGGTCACTCATCGTCGCTCGGCAGCAGCAGCACGCATTCGTCGCCCAGCTGCAGTAGATCCGTGATACATAGAAGATAAGTTTTTTAGTAGTATATAAGATAAGTGATTTTCATCGTAGTGTGTGTGTTGAGTGTGGAGAGTGATTGATAGTGTGTGTGAGAGTGTATTTAGTTTTAGTTTTTTGTTTAGGTTTAGTTTGTTTATCTGTGATTGATTGTAGATAATTACGTTAGTGGTTGAGCGTGATAAGCTCCCACAAGCGAGCCATGGATGATTTATCGCAAGATGAATCATCTATGGCACTGAAAATGATGAGGTAGCTCATAGAGTTACCAGATCACGTGCTTATCCTGATAGTTCAACTGGGCCATGGGTTGTTTATTTCAGCCCAAATCGAAACCTCTAAATGTTTGTCAGATTTCTGATGATCTGACGAAACGATTCTCGGCCGTGACCGAGATAATTAAAGTCAGACCCAATAAACTTCGGGTCGTTGTGTCCAATCTCAAGCAAGCTAATGAGATTGCTGTCTCTCAGCTCTTTACTCTAGAATATAGAGTGTATATCCCAGCTCGGGGTATTGAAATTGAAGGTGTGGTCTCCGAAACGAGTCTGACCCCTGAGATCTTGCTGAAGCGGGGGTTGGTCGATTTAAGAACCCTCTGCTTCCTCCAGTTAAGATACTTGATGTGCGCCAACTTGGCACAGTGTCGACCAACAAGGGCGAAAAAAGTTTACACCGTCAGACTCGTTTCGCGTAACCTTCTCTGGCTCAGCCCTCCCTCAATACGTCGAGTTGGGAAAACTTCGACTACCTGTGCGATTGTTTGTACCTCGGGTCATGATCTGCCAGAAATTCCAGCAGATGGGACATACGACCTCCCAGTGCGGCAATAAGGCGCGCTGCTCCAACTGTGGGGAGAGACATGAGGATGGCGCGTGCGCAGACAGCACACCTAAATGCGCTTTTGCAAAGGAACTCCTCCTCATGCTCTCTCATCGTGCCCGGCGTACAAACAACGCGGGGAACAATTAGAACGCTCGCTGAAACAGCGTTCCAGGCAATCTTTGCTGAAATGGTTAAAAAAGCCTCACCATCACCCGATGCCAATACAAATCCCTTTGCTCCTCTGTCAGATGACGAGTCTGACTTTGATTCGGCTGAAGAGGGAACATCGTTCACTTTTTCCGGAAGGTGCTTCAAGGAAGCGAAGACGCGTCCGCCCACGGAAAGTTGTTGAAAAGAAGCCCGAGACCAGCTTGCCCATTTCAAAAGAGGTGGAAAAAGGAAAACACAATTCCTCCTGGTTTCCGTAGTACTAACTACACCCAGGACTTTCCATCTCTCCCGGGGACATCCAAAACCCCTGACGCCCCTATTTTAAGAACAGAAGCCCCCTCCTCTAGTGGGCTGTTCTCATTTGATGACATTGCCGAAGGTATCTTTAAGTACCTCGAAATTTCTGACCCTCTCAAAAGCATTGTTTTGGCAATGCTTCCAACAGTGAAGAATTTTTTGAAGCTATTGACAATTAAGTGGCCCATCCTTGCAGCTATCATTTCCTTCGATGGATGATTTTCCAAATGAGGTCGGGGATTTGATCACTGTTCTACAGTGGAATTGTCGAAGTTTGATTCCTAAATTGGAATCATTCAAATTTTTAGCTCACACTACCGGTTGTGATGCATTCGCTCTTTGTGAAACATGGCTCTCTTCCGAAATCAATCTTCCGTTTCATGATTTCAACATTATTCGGCTTGATCGTGAGGATTCACGTGGAGGTGGAGTGCTTTTGGGGATCAAAAAGTGCTACTCCTTCTATAGAGTGAATTTTCCTCCAATTCCAGGTATTGAAGTTGTCGCATGTCAGGCTGTTATTAAAAATAAAGGCCTTTGCATTGCTTCTGTGTACATTCCTCCTAGAGCCTCAATTAACCGAAAACAACTTTCAGATATTTGTTCGGTTCTTCCTGCTCCACGGTTGGTCATGGGAGATTTTAACTCTCACGGTACAGGCTGGGGAGAACTGTACGATGACAACCGGTCTTCCCTAATATATGACCTCTGTGACAACTTCAATATGACAGTACTTAACAATGGAGAAGTAACACGTTTGGCTGGTACATCCTCACTTGGCAGTAGATTAGACCTCACACTTTGTTCGAATTCATTATCGTTGGATTGCACATGGAATGTGATTCAAGATCCCCACGGTAGTGATCACTTGCCCATACAAATTTCGGTTGCCACCGGGTTCAATCCGTCGAAATCTGTCAACGTCGCGTATGATCTTACTCGTCACATCGATTGGATAAAGTTCAGGACAGCAGTAGATGAAGCCGTAACGACGGTAGAAAGGCTTTCACCGCTGGAAGAATATAACTTCCTCTCAACCTGATCTTAGACAGCGCGCTTCAAGCTCAAACTCGACCAGTTCCAGGGACGTCATCTCGCAGGAAACCTCCTTCGCCATGGTGGGATCAGCAATGCACCGAGGTTTACCGTAAAAAGTCCGACGCGTTTAAAGTTTTCCGTAGACGTGGAACACCTGAGCACTTCGAAGTATACACGGCTCTCGAACGCGAACTTAAGAGCCTCATCAAGGCCAAGAAACGCGGTTACTGGCGAACATTCGTGAACGGGCTATCGCGCGAAACGTCGATGAGTACTCTTTGGAACACGGCGCGAAGGTTGCGTAACCGAACTACGAACAACGAGAGCGAAGAGTACTCGGACCAATGGATCCTCAAGTTTGCGCGAAAAGTTTGTCCAGATTCTGTCCCGGCACGGATGATTCCTCGCGAAAACACGAATTCGATAGATGAGATCAGCCAACCCTTTTCAATGGTAGAGTTCTCTCTCGCACTCCTTTCGTGTGGCAATACGGCTCCAGGGGCTGATAGGATCAAGTTCAACTTGCTTAAGAACCTCCCAGACGTCGCGAAGAGGCGCATGTTGAACTTGTTTAATCAGTTTCTGGAACTCAACATTGTACCGGATGATTGGAGACGGGTGAGAGTTATTGCCATTCAAAAACCTGGTAAGCCCGCGTCCGACCACAACTCCTATCGACCCATCGCGATGTTATCCTGTATTCGAAAGTTGTTGGAGAAAATGATCCTCTTCCGTCTGGACAAATGGGTTGAGACGAACAACCTGCTTTCAGATACTCAATATGGTTTCCGTAGGGGTAAGGGAACGAACGACTGTCTCGCGTTGCTTTCCACGGATATTCAGTTAGCTTTTGCTAAAAAAGAGCAAATGGCTTCTGTATTCTTGGATATAAAGGGAGCTTTTGATTCAGTATCTGTTGAAGTTCTTTCAGATAAACTCCACGCTTGTGGCTTTTCACCATTAATGAATAATTTTTGTACAATTTGCTGTCAGAGAAACAAATGAGCTTCTCTCATGGAACCTCTACAGCTTCACGATTTAGCTACATGGGTCTCCCCAGGGATCATGTTTAAGCCCCCTTTTGTATAATTTTTATGTCAAAGACATTGACGGTTGTCTAAGTGACAATTGTACGTTGAGACAACTTGCAGATGACGGCGTAGTGTCTGTCACGGGACCCAATGGGGTCGATCTGCAAGGACCCTTACAGGATACCTTAGACAATTTGTCTACTTGGGCTCTAGAGCTAGGTATCGAATTCTCTACGGAGAAAACTGAGTTGGTAGTTTTTCAAGGAAGCATAACCCTGCACAACCGAAGCTTCAAATTTGGGGTAAGCCGATAACTCATTCTATGTCATTTAAATATCTTGGGGTCTGGTTCGATTCTAAGTGCACCTGGAGATCCCATATTGAGTATGTGAAGCGAAAGTGCCAGCCAAGGATCAACTTTCTCTGCACAATTACCGGGACCTGGTGGGAGCTCATCCACAAGATCTTCTAACGTTGTACCAGACAACGATTTTGTCGATTATGGAATACGGTAGTTTTTGTTTTCAGTCAGCGGCTCGGTCGCACTTCATTAAACTGGAACGTATTCAGTATCGGTGTCTTCGTATCGCGTTAGGTTGCATGCACTCGACTCACACCATGAGTCTTGAAGTGCTGGCTGGCATGTTGCCACTCTCGGATCGGTTTACAGAATTATCTCTCCGGCTCCTCACCAGGTGTGAAGTTATGAACCCCCAGGTGATCGAAAATTTTGAGAAGCTCCTTGAGTTGAACCCTCAAACCCGCTTCATGACCTTGTACCATTTGTACATAACACAGGATGTCAGCCCTTCGCCGAACATTTCCAATCGTGTTTGCTTCTCCGATT
Organism: Aedes japonicus; assembly: GCA_034211315.2. Taxonomy (NCBI): domain Eukaryota; kingdom Metazoa; phylum Arthropoda; class Insecta; order Diptera; family Culicidae; genus Aedes; species Aedes japonicus. The sequence goes on from JASCZW010004839.1 coordinate 132,560, forward strand.
TCGACAATTCGGTTCATTTTGATTTATCCATGAAGCAGGAGCTTCGTGGAATCCCAGAGCATCATCGTCCTATGATTGCTCCGGTGATATTTGCTGCAAAGTTTGGCCAAGTTGATTCCACTAAATCGTTTTTCACTGACGGATCTTTGATAGAGGAGTCAGCAGGCTTTGGTATATTTAATGAAATTTATAGCGCCAACCGTAAACTTCAAGCTCCTTGTTCCGTATATGTTGCTGAATTAGCGGCAATACATTTTACGCTAGAAATTGTTGCCTCATTAACACCGGATCAGTACTTCATTTTCACGGATAGTCTCAGTTCTATAGAGGCTATTCGCTCATTGAGCCGGTAAAGCACTCCTCGTATTTTCTCATGAAAATACAGGAGCTTCTAAGTGCTTTATCTTCGCGATATTTTATCATCACCTTTGTATGGGTCCCATCTCATTGTTCAATTCCGGGCAATGAGAAAGCGGACTCGCTTGCAAAGGTGGGCGCTATGGAAGGCGATATTTGTGATCGACAAATCGCCTTCAACGAATTTTTCCTATTTTTCGTCAACAGTCACTCGTCAGCTGGCAGTATAAATGGAGTAAAGGAGATTTGGGGCGATGGCAACATTCTATCATCCCAAAGGTGTCGAAGAAATCTTGGTTTAGCGGGATGGATGTGGGTCGAGACTTCATTCGTGTCATGTCTCGCCTCATGTCCAATCATTATTCTTTGAACGCTCATTTATACCGGGTTGGGCTGAGCGACAGCAATCTCTGTGAATGTGGACAAGGCTATCAGGACGCAGATCACGTTATTTGGTCTTGTGCTGAGCATTCTGGAGTCAGATCTGAGCTTTATGATTCCCTTCGGGCTCGAGGTAGACAACCCAATGTGCCAATTCGAGATATTTTGGCTGTACGTGATTTGGAGTACATGAAACTCATTTATGTGTTTTTGACTAACATTAGCATTAGATTGTAGTTAGTTTAACCTGTATGTTTAGAATAAGTTTTTTTAATACGTGTATGTGTGTGTGTGTGTTTTTTTCTTTTTCAAGAAATGTTCAATTCAAAAGAAAACCATAAGTTGTATAGTTAGTGTTTAGATAATTTTGAATTTAAATTTAATGTGTTATGTAACCATACTTTAAATTCCCACCCTCCTTCCCATCCGTAATTTGTTATTCCTATTAACCTCGAGACGGCCGCGAGTAATCGGCTCTATCCTCCTAACTTTAGTTTTAAGATAAATGATGTATAAAAATATGAAAATTTGGCTCTGTAAAGTTAATTCGATTGAGCCTGTACAAATAAATGATTATTAAAAAAAAAAAAAAAGACTTTTGACATCACCCTTTTATTGTGTTTCGTTCAAAAGTTAGCAACAGCGCCGCTCTAGTGGTAAAGTTTGGAACTACCAAATTATCACCACAAGATGGGCAACTTGTTCAGATACAACTTTGTAGAAGACACCATGATTCGACAACGTAACCCTTAAAAGTTATTAATTTCGCCGTGAAAAAAGGCTTTTCCGACCACTGTGTGTGGCCTCTGCTATACACAAAAGTTGTCTCCATTGTATTCGGTCAATGGCTGTACCTCGCCAGCCTCGCTGTCTGCGGAGAGTCCGCCGGTCGCCTTCTACTTGATCGATTCACCTTGCTGGTTGCGCTTCACTTCATCTTTTACCCGTCGGATCGTTTTCGAGAATCATTTTAGCTGGGCTGTCGTCCGACATTCTTACGACATGCCCAGCCCATCGTAGTCGACCGATTTTAGCGTGGTGTACGATGTGAGGTTCATCCAGCAACGGATGCACTTCGTGGTTCATTCGCCTCCTCCACGTTTCGTCTTCCATCTGCACTTCACCATAGATCGTACGCAGCACCTTCCGTTCAAAGACGCCAAGAACGCGTTGGTCCTCCACTAAAAATGACCTTGTTTTGTGAGAACTACCGGCCTTATTAATGTCTTGTAGATGGTCACCTTTGTAGTTCCGCGAACTTTAGCGTCCTTTGGAGTTCAAAGTAGAAACGATTGCCAGCTATCATGCGCCTTTGTATTCCTTTGCTGGTGTCGTTTTCGGTGGTCATCAATGAGCCCAGATACTCAAATTGTAGTGTGATTTCCGGTTGCGATCGAAATTAGTTCCTATCGCAATAAATCTCATATTCAATAATTCAAGTTTATTCCGATGATAAATTATACGGACTCTTCGCATCATCATACACATGTCGTAACTAGAAAACTCAAACCAACACAAGCCCTTATAGCTTGCTTTGCTTAGCTTATAATCCAATCGTTCCCACGATTAACGTGGCATTCGTTTAATCAGGCTGTAGTGCGTGTTGCGTTTTGCTAACATAGCACTCCTTTGAAATTGGTGACAGACGACTGCATAAAAGTTGGGAGAAAACTTGTAGGCGGCGCTTAGTAGCGTGATTGCACGATAATTGCAACAATCCAGCTTGTCCCCCTATTTAAGGAGTGTATCGAAAAGTAGTTATAAACATTCGATGCGTTATTACGCATAAACTACTGTATATATTTTTAGCGTGTAAGCGCCATTTGCTTTGTTTACATGTCAAAAATGATTATTCGGTTCATTCATTTCCGTTGATAAAGTTGTATTCAAAATGTCGCGAATTGAATTTGAGACTAAAAAGAAAATTCTGCACACTTGGTGCACCGAAAAGGGTGTTACTTACAACCAGATTGCGAAAAGAGTAAATGTTCACCCGGCAAGTGTAAAACGCATCATCGAAAAGTTTGGTAGGAGTGCTCCCTCAGGGATTTACCAAGAATTGGCCGGAAACCCGGCTCCAGCAACCCTGATTTGGACCAAAAGTTGTGGATTATATTCAACGGAACAAATCTGCCTCTACTCGCGATCTAGCCAAGAAGTTCAGGACCAGCATCGGAATGATTCAACGAATCAAGCGCAGGAATGAGCTTGAAGACGTACAAAAAGCAGAAAGTGCCCAAACAAACTCCGAACAAAAGTCTCGTGCCAAAACCAGGGCTCGAAAGCTGTACAGCTGCATTTTGGACAATGTCGACCAGTGCATTTTGATGGATGACGAAACATACGTTAAAGAAGATTCAAGAACGCTACCGGGGCCGCAGTTTTATACTAAATCTGTTGGGGAACGTGTGCCAACCGCAGATACGACTGTTGCGATGGAGAAATTCGGTCAGAAGGTGCTCATTTGGCAAGTTATTTGCACATGTGGCTTGCGTTCTTCAATTTTCTATACAAAAGGAACTATAAATGCTGAGATTTATCAAAAGGAATGTTTGAAGAACAGGTTGCTACCATTGTATAGAAAGCACCAGTCCTCCTCTCTTCTGGCCAGATTTGGCATCAGTATATTACGCCAAATCCACTCCACAGTGGCTGACGGAGAATAACATCAAGTTCGTAGAAAAAGACATCAACCCACCAAACTGTCCCCAGTTGCGACCGATCGAACGCTATTGGGCACATAGTCAAGCGTATATTTAGGAAGGATGGTACAGTGTCCCAAAACATGACCGATTTTAAGAAAAAATTGGGCAGCGGCATCCAGGAAGTGCACAAAGGTCACTGTGCAGAATTTGATGGCAGGTGTCAAATCAAAGGTACGGGCATTCTACAGGAAATGAACATGATGACTAGTTTTTCCGTTTGGATCTTTTGTAAACATGTCAAGCTATAATAAACTGAAATAGTATGTTAATTTTAACCATGTTGCTCATGCCTATTTTATTATTTGGAAGTTTATAACTACTTTTCGATACACTCCTTATATACAGGGGACACACTATTTCTTTCATCCAATCTTGGTAATTACACAGTGCAGCGCCCAGACCAGTGCTTCACTACCGTATTTTAATATCTCGCTTAGGAGTTGGTCAACACCAGCAGCTATGCTGTTTTTCAACCGACCAATTTCCCCTTTAACTTCCTGAAGGATTGGGGTCGGGTTTCTGTCATTCGTTCGCTGTAACATTGACATTCAGGTGCTCGTCGAAGTACTGCTTCCACCTTACAATCACCTCACACTCTTCTGTGAGAAGGTTACCTTCCGGGTCTCTGCACATATCGGCTTGCGGAACGTAGCCTTTGCGCTAGCTGTTCAACTTCTCGTAGAATTTGTGTGAGTCGTTCGCACGGTACAGTGCTTCCATTGCTTCGCGGTCTCGATCTTCGAAAAATAGAGTTCTATGCCATTCTATACCGTTCCACATTCGCTCTCGTGCGGTGTTGCAGCATTCTCATCCGTGCTGCTTTCTTCTCCTCTACTAACTGCTTGCATCAAACTAGTCGTTTTTTGATTCAGTGCAGAAGTACCTAGTGTCACTATTGCAGTGCTGCCAATGACGGTTCGAATATCTCTCCAGACATCCCCAAGAGTAGCTGCGTCAAACTGCTCTTCCGTTGGTAGGGCTGCTTCTAGCTGTTGTGCGTATGCCTAGACAACTCCGGTTTACCGTAGTAGTTCAATATTAGGTCGTGGCGTGTTGACCACTGTCGAGATGTAGAAGGAGATGTTCGCTCATCACCATGAGGCACCAAGAATGAACAACAATGTTTTTGGCTAGAATGAAAGATATGAAGAGAAAGTTTTTGATAGTTCCGCTAGTGTGCGGCAGGCTCGGAAATATGACAGATGGTTTTTAGGAAAATTGAGCGAAAAGGGCATGTGTACAGTGGTACTCGAACCAACGACATTTTTGCCTAACATCCCACTGCGGGGTAGGTCGAAGCACGGACTAAGTCCGCCACTTCAACAGGCAAAAATGTCCGGTTGGAAGACGCCTGCGTACCACTGTGGCTTGTATAGTTATTCTAGCGATCTATTGTGTGCACTCTGTTTACCGATGCGCACATGGGAGAGGAACTCTCTCCTTTTTTGGGTTTGTTTTGATTCGCACCGACTGACGATCACTAAAGTTTTTTCTCGTCGTCTCCAACGTAGAGACATCGGTGGGGACCAGTATCGCATCGCTTCACGGTGTTTCTCTCCGAGGTCTCTACGTTGGAGACGACGGCACGCGCTTAGTGGCAGGATGCCAAAACGGTGTCGAACCTTTGTGTTTTCGGATTAGTGGCACAATTCGTTTCAGCAGGCATTCCTTCCGGTACAATTCGGCGGTAGTGAAACAAGTTGTCTATTTCATACCGCACTGGCAAATTGCTTGTCAAACCAACCAAGAAAAGTTTCTTTCCACATTTTTCGCAAAACTTCGATTTCTCCAAATTCGCTTCACGGTGTAAAACAATGCCCCTGGAAGTGCCCTGTAGTCCAATTTGCCGTATGTCTCGTCATCCATGATAATGCATATTTTCCGAGCCCGAGTTTTCACGAAATTCGCCTGGATTTGGCTGCGTTTCGGACATTTTTGTTTACGATACGTTTCAGGGAATTTCGCTTCTTTACGCGTTGGACCAATCCGCTCGTTGCTTCACACTTTTTTGCGCAATCTCTGATGGATATCTCCTTTTTTCCTTCAAAAACTTCAAAGTAATAAGCTTGAGAACGCTTAGAAGAAAAACCAACTTAGTCTCAATTTGAGGAATCTTTTTGGTTTGCAGCGTGTACTGTATAATCAGCAGGCTGCCATAGTTCGAATCTGTGGTACAACTTTCTTTGCTGTCGAGTGGTAGGAGGCAGACCTTCACGATCGGACGTAGACTTCACAAGACTAGACGAAGACTGCATAAGATTCCAGCCTAACGTTTACCATCCGAATAATGCCATCCGCACTGGGATGATCAGCTTCGGTGCGTCAACGCTTCACTTGAGCGGGGCTAGATTGTCGTCCTTCAGAAGTACCAGCTGGCCGACCAGAACATTCGGCTGCCGGTTGTAGTTCTGTGTACGTTGTTATAGCTGATGAAGGCAATCCGTTGATCAGAGAGTTTGTAGAATGTTTGGATCCTGCGTTGCATCTCTTGCCAAAGCGAAAGCCGATTGTTGGGAACTTGCGCAAGGTCGGGCTTCAGGATTGAATGGAGTGATGATTCGACTAGATAGGGTCCCGGTGTGATGAGCGCCGTGTTACTTGGATGCTCAGATAGAGCACTCAATGGCCGTGAGTTGAGATTGTTCTCTATCTGGCAGAGAACGGCAAATATGCTCCAGTGGAGCTGGTTTCGCTTGACGTCCTGATGCCTTTAGCCTGCCTAACAGCACAGAAAAAAAAACGAATTTTAACAAGCAAGTTAAATTTCTTCTCGTTTTATTCTAAGTCAAAGGAGGCGTAAACAACGAACTTGTTTGCAATCTTTCATGCGCCACACAACAATGTTTGCAATCTTTCATACAACAGGCTAGATTCAGGCGTTATCTTGCTTAAATTTACATGAAATTATTCCATTATTTTCTGCCAAATCTCGCATTCCCTTTATGTGCATTAGATAACGCAGAAAATTCAATGTTTCTTTTTATCTGTGTGGTTAGAATTGGAACATAGACTATTGCGCATATTTCGGAAATACATTAACAAAATAGTATTCTGTTTTAACTAAAATGTTCGACAAAAAACACGAAGAAATTTGCGGACTTTTTCCGGAATAAGTTTCATTAACCGGCGAAAAATCTTTGTCGAGTTCTTCGGAGTGGTAGGTCTAGGAATGGGCGATGTCGATGCGATTTTTTTCAGAATCTTTGTTTGTTTACCGCGATAAATCGATTTTTTTTGCATCTGATTTTTTTCTCTTCGATGTTTGACACCATCCATTTTTTCAAAGATAAAATCGATGTTTTATTAATTTGAAATTTTTCCACATTACTCTATGGAAGAAATTGATTTTAATAAGTCGATGCGGCTGCATCGATTTTATTTGTCAAATGGCAATTCCTAAGTCGCTCGCAAAAATAATTACTTGCATTACACATTGCTAAGTAGTGCTACACAGAAAAAAATCGCAATCTTTCATACAACAGACTAAATGCAGGCGTTATCTGGCTAAAGTTACATGAAATTTCCCATTATTTGCTGCCAAATCTAGAATTCCTTTTGTTTGCAATAGAAAACGCAGAAAATTCAATGTTTCTTTTTACCTGTCTACTCCACCTTTGCGTAAAACTCTAAAGGGCTATTCCTTGTAGTTTTTGTTTTTGGGATTGGACAAGGGCGAATTTTGAAGAAACTACAATGTATAATCTTGGGGATACAGCTAGCTCAGAAAAAAATCAATGTAATAATCAAGCAGTATTATTGTTTTCAAACGAGAATGAGTAGCATTCAGCGTTCCGAAAAAATAATAACAAATAACTTGATAACAATAACAAATAAAAATTATATAGAAACTTTCTATCATCAAGGTAAGCAATCAACGTTATAACTGAATATGAAATGCAAATAATATTTTGCGGGACCCCAAGGGCACCCAAGTAAAAAAATTGAATAGAGAGCGTGGGACTACCTCCTTTCTTTTGTATTCATTTTGTGGAAAGAGGGACGGCTCTTCGACCGCTTCTATTAGGTTTACTCTGTTAATTGAGGGCTCAATTCCATGGGTATGTCCACCATACACTGAAAATTTATTTTCGTAAATAAACTTTCACTCGTTTCGTAAACATGGATTTTGTTCATAGAACAAATGTCTCGTGTATTGTATGCAACATTCATATTGCTTTTTATCTGGTGGAAAGCTATAATTACACATTTTCGTAAGATGCACGAAATGGATTTCGTTAATACCAGCCATGGTGTTGCTGCTAGGATGGACGGGAATAATTTACCTATGCTAACATCAAAATTTAAAGTGCTGCCGAGAGCTATAACTTCATACTCATTAATCAAGTATCTTCTCACGAGTCACCATGGCCTAGTGATATCAACCAGGGATTCAAGAACAGCTCTTTCCAAAAATACAGGATCAAATCCTACTTCAAAAACATTGTAAAAAACGCTGGACAACTCAACGCGTTGTGCTTTTTGTTTCAATTACATTTTGAGTCAATAAAGCAGATCTGTCTGTCATTCATGCAACCAGCAGGTTACTTTTGAATGTAGCAAAATATTCGTAGCTCTTGTGCAATGAACGAATGTTGTTTCTGTTTCATCAAATGCTTGGTGCATTTGACAATTGCGCGTGTGTCATTAATTACGAAGATAGCGTCGTAAAACGTACAAATCGGTTTCGTTGCAAAAAACAACGAATGGATTCGTTAGTGGTACCTTAGATCTCGTGACATAAACTAAAATAAATTATCAGTATAGTTGGCCCTTCATACAGGAGCTTAGAACTTTCAAACAGCAATGCAATCTTAATCGTTTTTTCAGATTATTCCAGTTCTATAGGGGTTGTCTTACTACAATAGGCTATGGCACGACTGTTGAGTAGAATACAGTAAACAATTTTTCAATTCACAAAGCAACTTTATTCTCTGACTATTTTCATCAATTTGTCGGAAAAGGAATCGCAGCAAGCGCTGCCCGCGGACGGTTGTGTTTTGCGTGAGCTGTCACGTTTTTATTGTTCGTTATAAATCGGTGTGAATTTGCGAATGCTGTTCGGATAGGCTAGCTCATCTAAAATTTAAAAAAAATCCAGGGTGTAATAATTTCATAGAAAGTCCGATTTTGTAAAATTGTTTTCGTATGAAATGTGGTACCGATATGGCTAGGAGTACTTTTTCAGCAAAACTGGAGAAGTTTCGTTTCTGGAATTGAACTCAAAAGTGTGGTGCTGGTGGACTTTGTATGGTCAGATTCCTGTCCAATTTCTGAATCGAGACGAAGAAGCACCATCAAGATAAGTAAATGTCCATTGAATAGTTAATATTATATTTCAATGTTCTTGCCCATTGCTCCATGTAAAACATTCCATAGTTGCCATAGAGACGCATTATTTTTTATTTTAGAATCATTTTTGCAAAAAGCTTTGATGATCCAGCAGTGTAGCTTTCCTCTCAATTGTTTTGCTTTATTCGAAAAGTTGGGTGAATATTTACGTTTCTCTTTTCTCACAAATTTGTTTCCTTTTTGCTTTTATTTCTTTGGTGACATTGGTGATGAGTAGTGACTCTTAGTCGGAATACTTTTTGCGGCATCCGGATTTCTTAAACGTATGTCAAAGATACACCTGGCAGGAGTCTCATTTTTCCAGGTTCTCTTCGCACCGTGCCCAGGATGTACCTTGTTTGAGTTGGAACTAAATAGTCAGCTAGGCTAGGTGACTTATTCACCCTACATACTAAAACGCCTCGACCCGTGCCCGTTACGGTCTAAATTGACAATGGCAATGGCGAATCCCGAATCTGTCTTGACTAATAACGCAAACGTATTAATCCAATTAACGCTATTGAATAATGGATCACCCGCCAATGGATTGTGTACCTTGAAATTATGTTATATATTTTCCATTTTCATTAAGCTTATAACATCAGCGTGCTCTGTAGATATAATGACTGCTTAAAAAACCATGTGACAGGAGGAAGAAGCACCATGAGAAGAATTAGAATCTCTTTTCAGCAATAATTTATATTTCTTTTATTTTCAGCATTGCATATTGATCTATTAACATTTTTTTTCGTATTTGAAGTTACATAACATATGGTCCTCCCTTAGCCAATCGGTAAAGCGTGGAATAACCGAAGTCTTAGTTTAAATAAGATTGACAAAACAATATATTCCTAGTCATTTCATTTTTACTGTACATAACAAATGCGATCCTTCCATTATATGCTATATGTTGTTCAAAATTCAGGTATTTGCCGGTTTCTGTTATGCTCCAGGATGCATAAAAGCATTATATTTTACTTGACATGGCTCGGAGCGTATGATACCATGTGTCCGCTCATTCTTCCTGTAATTTTATAAAAAAAATTCTCGTGGCTCTCATACATTGTCTAAGCTTTTAGGTTCATAATAGATTCGCAAATACTTCTACAATTGCAGCGGTACAACAATCTGGAGACATGTGTTATTGTTGTCATCATTTTCCATAAGAAAATCCCTTCACTATATTTTATACAAGGTTGCGGCTTATCATTTTTGACTTATCCATATTCATTTGCCGATAGCTCTTCTCAGAGGCTCAATTTCAAAATATAATGTATGATGAACTTGTGGTGCTTGAGTGGACCTGCAACTTGGTCTAACAGTACATGGCTCTATCTCTTATATCTGAGGAATGAGAGCGTGTATTCGCAGTGATCTTCGCGATGAAATTCGCGATGATTATCATCGTGAAGATCACTGTGAATATACGCTCTCATGTCGAAGATATAGGAGTTAGAGCAATGTACTGTTGGGCAGAGTTGTGGGTCTACTCATGCACTACAAGTTCATCATACATCATATTATCAAATCGACCCTCTGAGGGGAGATATTGGCAGGTGAATATGCCTGAGTCAAAAATGATAAGCCGCAACCCTGATTTTATATACTATTCTATATAACATTCCATGTTGATTTTACATTTTTATTACTTTTTATTACTAACATTACCATTTTTATCATTACTTGGATTTATTTGAATAACATTTTATTATTTTAACCTCGGAGCGTATGGTACGGTATGTCCACGCATCCTTCCTCCCCTGTAGATTCAAAAAATGCGTTGTGGTTCAAATCTATTCATTTGAATTCAACTCATTTTTTAGAATCATCTTTTGCGGTTAATGCAACGCAGTAGGCCTGGCCGCTTTGATGCTTGTATCATGTCCTTGATATGCTGCAAGCCTCAATATAGACAAAAAGAATAATTGGGCGTCATCTTACTCAATTATTTCCAGGATGCTTTCTCGTACTGGCTGCGTTTGTATTAGATTAGATTAGATTAGATTAGATTAGAATAAGTTTCATTAACCGGCGCACATTATTCTCATCCATCGTTTTGGCAATCTTTTTCCACTAGGTTCTCAATTCATTGAAGCTTTTGACGACACTGCCATTCACCTTCAGCTCCCTCTTCATAAAAGCCCAAAATCTCTCTATCAGTCTGAGCTGGGGACAGTTTGGTGGGTTCAGTTTTTTCGGTAAAAACTGAGTCCCGTGGGTTTCATACCACTGTAGCACTGTTTTACTGTAATGACAGCTTGCAAGATCTGGCCAAAACATTACAGGTTCATTGTGGAATCTGATGAATGACAATATTCGACAATCCGTTTTGTACAGCTCAGAATTAAATGTCTTATCAGTGCTGAAAACCTTGGTCTTCCTACCGCAGCTACAGATGCCTTGCCAAACACGTGCAAAATATCTGCAACACAAACTTGAATTTGACAGGCACATCTCCCCGAGCCATAGCCAACTAAATTTTTGGCCCCGGTAGCTGTTTGAAATCGGCCTTTATATAGGTTTCATCATCCATGAGCAGACAGCCATTGAATTTTGTCTACACCTGATCATACAGTTTTTTGGCACGGATTCTGGCCACAATGTTCTGCTTTTGATCCCTATTGGGTTGTCTACAGACACGGAACAAGCCCAACAATTTAGCAAGTTTACCAAATGATTGGGCACAATTATTTTTCGTCTTACTTCTTCCATTTCGTATTTCTCTGAAACACATTCGAACTGCACCGCGAAAAACACACCTCTGATGTTGTTATTGTTATCGGGAACACATAAAATGTCAGGGTTTACAAATCCGACCACTAGGGTCATTGAAAGAATCAAAAATGTGTGTTCCAATACTAAATGGGTCACACCTTATTAACCCATTGTGAACTTCGACATCTTCTATGTCTAAGTGTTCTAAGTGATCGCCTGAAGATCCACGGGATGAAAAATCATGAGTTTCAGGCCATCGAACGCTACAATTATGCGTTATTTTAAAGCTATTCTTTGTAGGCACTACCGGAAACGGACCCCGGGTGTTCGGAAGTGGTGCAATCCCCGGTAGGTCCTAGACTTCATGTTTTTGAATATACATATGCATGAAAAAATATTAATTTGAACTGACACAGGTTATGAAATTGTCATATTTGGGACCTACCGAAACCGGTTACAGTGCGTCAGAATATCGCATTCTACATTCACCTGCTATCTACATTCTACATTCACCTGCTATCCTCGGCCAGAAGTTTTAGGGTTTTTGAATAACGAATTTTGAGCCGCCAAACGGAACCAGCATATGAAATACTATAATTGCGCTACTCGTACTGATTTTGGAATGGCCATTTCATACTTCTAGGGTTACGGTTATCCTTCTCAGGTTCAAAATTTTTCATTTTACACCAGAATATCCAAAATTGATTCAAATATGAGCTTTAGGGAGCGAATCAAAGTCATTGATTGTTTTTGACCCTTGATGCACTATGTGTCACTCCTAGAGGCTGTGGATATGATTATGTTTGTTTTGAAAACATAGGAAAAGTCAGAAAATTTCAGATCTGTAGCTGTGCTCAATCATAATCATAATCAATAACACGACAGGATGCAACCAACGGTCAAATTTAAGATTTTGTTTGTTCAACCTTGCCATCTTTCAAATCCCAATCTGATGGGTATTTACTCAGATCAATTTCACTTTCATCCGGCGTAATCAACTTTGAACAACCTGTACAAACAGTCACTGGCCAGTGTTTATTATTACTACCGCAGCAGCAACCCATCCTGACACCGGGCCGGGCTATCCTGTTATGTCGTCCTCTAGCGCTTTGTCACCCAACGTGGGTGGTACGCAGTGGACATGAATGCTGGAATGTGACCGTGCGTTTGTGCAAATAGAACAGAAAATTAATTTAGATTGCGACCTTCGGTCATGGACACGAAGGCAATATCAAATCTCACTGATCCCCCATCGATTGCCGTTTTGATTAGCTTCAAGGTACGTAATCAGGATGATAATTTTTGCCAGTGTAATCACGTGTTCCACAGAGTGGTTCACAATGTTCAATGACATCACTTTTTTCCTGTTTGCCCTGCCCTATTAAATCGGATTTTATTGACTGGTTTATGTTGCCGGACGTTGGCGATGTGTTTTAGCGCCCAATTTTCGATGCTCTATGGTGGAAGCGTGCCAAATTCACGCACATTTTTCGCATTATAACGACGTGGCGGCATGCGTTCGTGCTAAAACGCATGTAAACAAAACGCCCGCCGCCGCCGCCGCTAAAACACGCACAAAATAGCTGAGTATACAAACATGCATGTTAACGATTAGTAAAAACTGGAGTTTATGAATGCCCACGCATTGAACATGGCCCGGAATTAAGGTCAAGTTTGAACCATGCAGACGGTTGATGTCATAACTGATTTTAGATAGCGATATAAGCGGGGTAAGCGACCAAAAAGAAGTGAAAAAAAAACAGAATGTGCTGAGGTTAGGTCATCGAGGAGCGCCATAGCATTGCTTAAGAAAATCAGCCTCACTTTTCCCATCTAAATTACAAAACTGACAATCCAAACCTACACCCCATCATTTTCGATTTAATTTGAATCCCTTTTTTTCGAGTACCCTCCTCCTACAGCGGAGTGCTTAACATCTTTTCTCGTTTTTGTAAACCTCTCAAATCTCCATTGAAACTTCCGGTAGAATAACCTCCGAACCTGCCTGCCCCTGATCCTGGGACGTCCTATCGTTGAGCGATGGGTGTCGTCCCATTCTGATCCACACAAAAACCAAGAACCCCCGAACTACAGGTTGTTGGCCGGACGATTGTGGGTGTGGGCAGGGGATGGACAATGGTTGGTTGTTTTCACACCGGAGGTAAAGCGAGGTTGGTTTTTGTGTGTGTGTGGGTATGACTGTCAGCAGAGCCCATACCTTTAGCACCCATCGAAACTTGGACCGAAAGCAATTTATTTAGGGCAAAGTAGCGTAAATAAAAGCACTTGACATAATTGAAAAACTCGACTTGCCGAGTCTCTTCTCCACCACTCAACTACAACAATCCCGTATATGCTGCATCTCCTCGTCCTGTATAAAATACACAAAGCATCCGGCTTGCTCCACCACGTGCTCCATGGGAAAATTGGTAGCAACATCAACATACGGCTTCGGGGGGTCTCTTGATGAGTGTAAAAAGAGCGTACGGTCAAATGGACCGCAATGCTGACCCCTCCCTCTCTCTCTCTCTCTCTGCACCCTCGCGCAAAACGAACAAGGTGTGTTTTCCTATTTTTCCGGTTGGGATCAAGTGTGCGGTTTAGATCCCTTATGGGGAATGCAAATCTTGATTCTCCATTGTGGCATTGGGCAAGGGGAGCGACGAAAGGCGGACGAGAGTCAGACAACAAGTAAACTTTACCTGGATGACACTTCGCCAAGAGTGAAGTGGTTCCTTTTTTGCACCGGTTTGTTTTCAGCGTGTCGAAGAGAGGTGGTGAGTTGTACAGCAAAATGGGGATAATTTTAATTAGTTTAAAAGTGATTTGAAGTTTCGGAGGGTTTCAGGAACTAATTTGTTCTTTGTGTTCTTTTCTCTTTTCAGATATTTACAAATAATAGTATTTATTGTAGTTTACCACATTAGTTTATCCCATTCGAGGCGGGTAAGTACCATAATCGTAGGAGAGGCATTCACAAGCAAACCAACTTTTCTTGGCATTTGAAGAAAGGGCCTTTTACCTGTCGTTTGAAAATAATTGCTTAATTTTTATGTTCATTATTATAACGGTTGCACTTTGCTTCTTTTGACAAACTTGTGGCTATTTTGGACAAGTTAAGACGAGACCTATAAGGATTAAGGATACAATGTGAACTTCTATCACCATTGAGGTTCCATCGGACGAAAATTTATTTTAGCAGTTGAAGGACTACTCTATGATGTATGATTTTTAGAAATGACTGGATATCAAACAATGAAAATCAAAGTTACTTAAATATAGCTCTACTGAATCAACACTGTTTTCCGAAGACATCAAACTTCCAGGATGTATAGCCAGAACGACAACGACCTATTAAAACCTATTAAAATCTCACATATGTTGAGTAATATTTTGGGGTTAAAATCAGTTGTGACTTTTAACGCTGTTTCGATTTACGATCTAGTAAAAACTGCATATTTTTCCATAACATGTGCCATAAATTTTCCGTACAGTATGAACAATTTTTCACGATTTGCTTAATAATGGCTCATTTTCAATAATTTAGCAAACACACGTTTCTTTCTTAGTCCATTTTACACTCTTGTTTTATGCCCATAGAAAATCAACGCATTAGAAAAGTAAGAAGATCCAATGAAACATTTCAGCGCCAACATTTGATTAGGGCGTATCTACTTTTGAAAACCTTTTTCATTCTACTATTTGTAGTGTATGCAAGTATGTTGTTCGATCTGTAGTAAAGGATCCCTCGGAAGTTTTATAACGGCGCTGTAATAAATGAAAGAGAGCGAGACCGGAGAGAATCTCTCAATGTTAGATTCGCCCTAATGAAAAAACCAACCCGAGAATTCATCCGTTAAAATATCCGGCATTGCTTTGTCTCACATACCACAACCAGACGGACAGTGGCGGGAGAGCAAAGCCTCGTTCGAACCGGCAGCATGAAGCTGCTTGCGAACACTGAACCAATTTTCCTTCGCCGCGACTATATCTTAGCGTTGTAGCATAGCCAAGAAAGAAGGTAGACAAGAAAATGCAGGACGAAGCAATTTTAATAATAGGGGACGGGCCACAAATAAAAAATCAGACACCGGCAACAAAGCAAAGTTATTTTGAAGAACAAGAAGATGTTTACTACCCGTTTCCTACGACCGTGTTAGGGAAAACAAATGTTTCAACCTGTTGATATGTAAATTTGTATGGAGCAAAAGTAGGGAACTTCTTTCAAATTTCAATGCGAAAAATTGGTGAGTTTTTCTGTTCACCATGCTAAGCCAAGACTTCGCTCGAAGACGTAAAAAGTGACGTTCGGATGAATTCTGAGTTTCGTTTAGTCGGTATAAAATCTAGATTTTCATTTATTTTTGACAGGAAAAATGCGAAAATTTATGGTATTTCTTTATAATCCCTTTTTCAACTACTGTGGGCAATAATTTCAACATTTTCGAGCTCAGTTATTTGTATTGGGTCCTTTCAATCAAGTTTACTCGATGTGTCCTCCATTTTATCCGAATAGAAATGAAGAGAATTCGTTCTAGCAATAAATTACTATCCACTCCTAGAGCCTCGCATGGAGATGAGAAATTATCTGCTTCTGACAAACTTCATCAAAGATCGTTACTCCGCGCATGGGAGAATACAAAAAAAACAACAATCAAAGTGAATAAAGCAATTCCAATTCTTCTGATATTAGTGAACATAAACAAATACACTGCCAACAGAAATAAGTCAACACAAATTAACCCATTATTAAAGTTTAAACATTTTCGCATTTTTATATGCCGCACTCTGTATTATGGCAAGTTTGTATCACCTCTTTGAATAATGAAGAGCATTAAACTCAGAAACCATAAATTTAAATGATTATCAAAATTAACTTTGACTTCTCAAATCTGCGTAGTTTCTTAGATTCCTGTGCTATTAAAGAATGTTTATGTCAAAATCATTGCTACAGAACCTGCAAAGAACTTAAATTGTAATATGGTTTATTTAATGCCAATGCTCAATATGTACAACTTTTTTTTAACACAAGTTAAAAGCATATACTATATAGTAAAGCTTCAGTCACTTCGAATATGGACGCACTGCCCACTTAAAGCGTGTTGCTCTGCAATGTTTTTCTTCTAATTTTTTTCCGAACATTTCATCACAGAACGCGCACTTAAGTAACCAAAACTATCCAACTTTATTAAGTTTTATGGAAGACACTGGAAATCAATTTGGTTTGCCAATTGGTTTCATATTTCAGTCAGGTTTACGAGATTGATCTTGAAACCTTGTTTTCTCAAATTTCGTTTAGTCCTATCAATAGTTTTTTCCGACTTTATGAGCTCGTAAAATGCTGTTTTAAAATGCCGTTTTCTTATTATGATCAGTTGGAAAAGCATTTGAAAATCATCTTGCCTCTAGTAAATGCATTAAACGGCAAATGGGCATTCAGGGTTTAAAAACGACAAAAAAACATAACCAAATAGTTTTGTATTAGTCATTGCGAAGATAAATTTGGCTTTTTGGCAAAACTGTGATTTTTTCAATCACGATATTGAAATACAAGAAGTAATTGAAATGTGGAAAAGTAAATGCACCAAATTTTATATGTACTGCAAATGAGCTGTAGATCGGAGACTAATTTCGTTATTTTTTTAGATAACCTTATTGAATTCCATAAATTTTTAGGACATTCATTATTAATTTATCGAATATATTTGTTTAAATTTGCTGTTGTAAACTCGCATAATTACCAAGGTGCATTAATTTTCTGCTCTTTTCGTGCCAATATTCACACTACAATTAAATGCGCATATGATTTGGAGATTGGATACGCTGTGAAAAACTCAATTTGTTTTGGATATTTTGCTGTCAAACAAAATTTCTCGCATCACTAGAACTTTTTATGAGATTTGATTTACTGTTAATTGAATCAGAATAGCAGAGAATCGAGCAATGCAGAAAAACAAAAACCAACCACTAGATCACAGTGAAGTTTGACAGCTGTGGCAATTTGCAAATAGGCTTTATGAAGGTTCTCAAGAGGTCATAACATTTTTCACTAAACATTTTCAAAATCTTTGTGGTCTTATAATGGTGTTTATTAACTTGTTTTCACAGTCGTCAATAGAGTGGGCCACTTTGTACAAAATTTTGCTTCAAAAAAGCATAGAGGAAGTGTTGGTAGACAAAAAAGTTTTGAATTTAGTTTTATCAACAAAGCCGGGATGAGCGCTATACGGCTGGAAACTAAAATTGTTACTTGGGCAGTTTACAAAAACGTATGCTTGATGGAAGCGGACAGAACTAAATTTAATTAGGACACTCACGTCAGGTTTAATCTCTTTAACAAAATTTGATACTGGGTTCAGTGAAGTGTGTAACATTCTCAAACAATCACGGAAAAGGAAACCTATCGCTCGAATAAACCGGAGAACGAGTTGCAGTGGAACTTACGATCAGCAATTACTTCGGACAGCATTGAGAACAAATCATCGCATCCCCTCTCGGATTAATACACAGGCAAAAATGTAGTCCCACTCAAACTACCGTCGCGAGAAAATCTTCGTTCTTTTCATACATGAAACAAACTACCAAAGATGCATTTTCATAGAGTGCCAATGAAAATGAACATTCAATATTTTGATCAATATGAGGCACCCTTAAATCATGTCCGATTGAGCCCAAATTTGTCTTATGGACATATTTTAAGCTTTTGAAACATTTGCGTAATGACGGTTTTCGAAATTCGATGGAAAAAATAGTTCATCATCTGGAAAGTCCCAAAAATATTATAAGAGAAAAAATTGACTTTTTTTAAGATAACATCTGGTCGCGAAGTTTTTAAGCCATAGGGTACCTTGTTGTATTTTTCGTTTACATAAATATATACACTATTGTATAAATATTTCATGGGAATGGAAGGGACCACCAGGGCACCCGATTGGAGCACTCTGGATGGGGAGAGTGAGAATGCCAACTCCCCATTGCAAACAGTTTGTGAATAGAGGACGGGCTCTTTTTCTCGCCCATTGGGGCATCCTCATGTTAGAAAGCTCGCTCTTATGACCAACTGTTCAATCTTGTTGTAGAAAGGAGGTTCTTTATATCTCTGTGGAAACCGATAAATTATGTTGTATATCGATCCACCCAACCCATTTTTGGCCCTTCATACAATGGCATGATTAGAATAATCAGTGGTTATTAAAGCTTGATCAAGTCTAACAGAGAGGAGAGCCAATTGCTGTCGGACTTAGTTTCCGTGATACAATTGGTGTGAAGTACATATCATACATCATACAAAAATTGAGCATCGAAAAACAAATTTCGATTATTGATTTTTCGTTTGGAAAGTTGTCACGGGTAAAAATGTCAGAACTCCGATCGATAAGAGGCACCCCTAAACCATGTCCGAGTTTTGCAGAGGGTCTTGAAACTTGTAAGCAATGTCGTTTTACAAAATTCGATAGAATTTTTTTCCCGTACGTTCCATTGGCACCCTTTTGGATGGATGGATGACGAATCTTGTGTAAAGATGAATTTTGAAACGTTCTAGAAAGCCACGGCTGAGGAAGATCCCCAGCAAGTTAAAAATTGTATTCGTTGATGGAATTGCTAGAAATTTACTGATCTGGGCACAAAGTGTCCAAGTTAAGACGAAACGTCCGTTATTTCGTCAGGACAACAACTAAGTTTCACAGTTATTTTTCACTTTGTTTTGACATTTCAACATTTTAACAATGTGCAACTTGTTCCAAGAATTTACAATTAGACTTCATCAGCAAATGGATTCTAAATCCTATTTTGTCTACGCAGTCACATTTTCCTCTTGGAAATATTAAAAAAAATCGAAGCATACAACTTTTTGATGACGTTGGCGAACAGGTCAATTTTTAGATGGGAAATTTCCGCAGGGCAGGAATCTCATCACTTCTCATGAACGTCACCGTAGAATAACACGTGTCTGTGACCTCGCCTCCAGTGAGTAAACTCAAAGCTTTCACTTTCCCAATTTCAATTGTTGGGGAACCGTTCCTTTCCTGGGGGCGAGGTCACTGTTTCGGTCCCATGTGTACAGGATTTTCGTTTTAGGATTTATAGACATACATTAGTGCAGAAGCAAACCGCCATCGTCAGGTGCTGCTGCTGCTTGAGCGATAACGAAATCAGATTGTTTTTCCAACGGCTTGAAATATTGGTTTGCTTGGGCGTTTCACACTTTGTTTTTTAAATTCATTGAACGTTCGAAGCATAATCATTTTTTTCTTCTTTTTTTCAGATTGGCTACCGCCGACACAAACGACAGTATGGCAGTAACCTATATCTACCCGAGAGCTACATAATTCCGGGTGGCGATGACTCGCCGGATGACCAGTGGGGACCGTGGAGTTCCCCGTCGGAATGTTCGCGCAGCTGCGGCGGCGGTGTGGCCCACCAGACACGAGAGTGTCTCAATCTGAGGTAACATTATGTCGGGACGGGGCGAGATGTTTGTTTATTTGTTTTTGATTTTGCATAAATTAGCTTCCGCGATTCTGCTTCTGTTCCCACCCGGAAAGACGTCCATTTGTGACCTAGACATTCTAGGGAAGCACGGCCGGTTAAGCGCGAGTCGCCGTTAAGTTTAGACTAAATATTTGCTCTTTTTCTTACACGCTGGAAAACTCATTCGCGGAAAATGTGCCATTTCCCTCAACACGATGTAACGAAACACCCAACCCACACAAACACACAGTCCAGATGGCCAGCCGCTGTGCCGGGGAGGAAGTCGAAAGTATTTCTCCTGCAACATACAGGTAGGTGTTGATTCTCTTCTGTCGGTCTGAGCTGGTTCATGTCCGAGCACCCACCACCCGAGGGGTGAGCAAATGTTTGATTTTCAAGATTGAAATATTTACGAATACAACGTGTATTTATACGGAACGGCGAGTGCGAGAGGGTTTAACATCATAAACAATTCCGGCACAGCAGCGAAACACACACCCAGACAATTATTGTGTTTCAATCTATTATTGTTGCAGCTTGTGGGGAAGGGGGCAGAACGGGGGAGTCCCAACTGGGAGGAAAATTACGATGTTTATAGAGCCATTTTAGCACTTTCGCGTTCGGATTAATGTTTATGTTCACGCTAATCGCAGCGCGCCTAGTTGATCTATAGACATTGTTGTAAAGCAGCGGCGTCGGTGGTCAGAGCAAGGCGTGCCCCAAGCGGAAGGGGATTTAGTAGAATCATTTAACGCGAACATGTGTTTTATGTTGATACCCGGGGCAACTTCGAGTCGAAACGGGCCGCTGCGGGCGAGGGTTGGACACAGGCAGTGGCCGGCCACCCTGAAGGTTAGACCCGTCAGTTCGGAGATCATGCATCGCTGGCGGTTCGGTAATCGTCATGTGGTGAATCACGGAAATCGGAATTCGGACTTTGATGGGCAATTAGGACTTGGATGATGTGAGATCTCGATGGCGATAGAGGTAGGGAATTTTGAAGGTTTTCGAGTAAGCATCAATCTGCCAGCATGGATATTGATTGGCTCGGTTAAGATGGAGCTTTGTTTATAATGCGGTTTGATATAATTACAAAATTGGTCGTGTAATATAGTTAAAAAAAAATTACAGCACTTACAATACAATAAATCCTTAACAAGCTGGAAGTACAAAGTTGCAACATGATACAAGGGTGTTACAAAAAGTATCAACAAGCAAAACGTCATCAAAATAACGTTTCACCATGTAATTCGGTAGACTGAACAAATAAGAGAGATGAGAGATGAACTCGAACTCTGAAATCTTAAGATTAATTAAAATTATTTTTTCCTAAATTTTCTACTGATTTGTTTTCAAATGCAGTTATATCAGCAAATATTTGCATAGCAGACCTGGTACCACCTGTGAACTTCCTCCGTATTTGCTATGAGATTCCCCAAAACATACAAAAAGCTCTTTCCAACCAAATTCTACAACATCTTTTTGGGAGTTCATTTTGATCTTTTGATAAATCGAAATCCTTCCTTTTTGGTGATGTTCATTCAAACCGAATGATAGATAATGTCATTTTTTCCGTTCCCTTCTTTAGAATCTTGGTTGCTCCAGTTTACCAACAGATTTCTTCAAAATTTTCTTGTGCACTCTGTTAATTAGCTACTTTTATCTCTGGCTAAAATTTCTAGGGAATTTATTGTTCATTACTCAGTCGACATCTTGAGTAAGGACGAATGATCTGTGACTATCTACGATGGACTAGGATGATGGCTTGTTGTAGCAGGGTCTGCCGTTCTCAATGAGGACCTTCGGAAGACCACGGCAGGAAGGCCGCATGTCGTCACGTGACAAGGGGCTGGCGACTCCACGAACCCTTGTCCAGTCAAACAATCTTTTGACTGCCGTAGGCTACCTCCCGAATCCCAGTTATTTAGTAGTTATTGTAGGAACAGTGGACAGTTAAGCAGTTTAAGATGCTTTATAAAAAATGTTAAGATACTAGATGTAGGAAATGGTACATAGCCGTGAAGGCTAAATTGAAGTTTAGATTAAATTAAATTTATTTTAGTTTTTATTTGTGCTATTGAATGTGCTGAGATATTGTAAATTTCTACTGTTCCCAATAAAATAGTTGTGAGCAATAAAAATGAGGAAAGATCTCACAAAAAAAGTAAGTAACTTACAAAACAAAAAGTAAATAGCATACATTGAATATATGATTTCGCAAAGCGAGTGATAGTAATAAACTGCTCTACTGCAGTGGTACATTCCCACTGCGATGCTACATGACGTATGATATAGTATTGTCGTGCTACGAAACAGTTGCACGACACATTTAACGATCATTCGAGCAGTCGGTTTAAGAACATACGCCTGAATGAGGGCAATCGGTTGATAGTGATACGTATTATAGCATGACGTATTCAGTCTTGTTTATTCATGCGGTTGATGAGAATTACTCTGCGAGGCACTCCTGCTTGGAGTTTCTTGAAAACATAATTTCAAGAAACGGTAGCAGCTCAGAGCATTACTTCGATATTTATGACTGAGGATTATTATGAAGTCACTTTTATTTTGGCTTTTTTGTGCCTCTTTCTAATTAGTTCAACTAGTGATTTCGGAGATGCAATTCTTGGTTTTAAGCTAATCAACATAGCTGAAAGTGTAGTCGAATGCCTACACGCTATTCGACAGCTACTCGTTTTTGAGTCAAAAATTACTCAGTTCGGCCAAACGGGCACTAACTCAGAAATGAGTAAACATGCTTGCACTCAAATTTGAATAGTAATTATTATTATTAAAACTAAAGAAATAATAACAGAACTGTCAACGACCTCAATTTTGATTAATCATGACCAATTCAAAGGAAAAATAATATTTTTTGAATAAGAGGTGCAATTTAAATTTTCTCTGTCAACATTGAACAACTCGGGCCTACCATATTTCTTACGTGTAGTAACATTTGTATAAAGGGTCACAAAAATCCGCATAGGTATTTAACAAACATTATATGGTAGGTAGCAAACATTGTGTTTTTAGAATGTATATTTAGTGCATATTTATATCTTCTATTGGGTTGAAATTTCCTGGTTTAAGTGAAGTCCTCTTCTTAAAACGGACGATATCCCGAGCTTTTATGGCACCTGAGGCTTCAGGCGAGAAAATGCGCCTTGAATCTTCATCGCAAAAGTTATTAGGGGAAGCAAATTATCACCAATTTAAGGCTTGTTCGCGACAAAAAATGGACAGATTAAATTGGCAAATTTGCTGTAAGTTCAATCCAAGATGCATTTTTATTCATTTAAGTTTTTCTCCCCCTTTATTAAGGTGACTTTTAGCCACCTGGGCTGGTTCGTCACCGATTCATTTAAGTTTTTCTATAGTTGTAGCTTGTTGTTTAAATTGAGAGAGTTCTCTCTTCACGAGAGCCTAATACCGCTCGATAGGTCGTAATTCCGGGCAGTTAGGTGGAGTCGCCTCTTTCGGTACAACATGGACTCGCTTTATACCATTCTAAAACATCTTTGGCGTAGTGACAAGATGTCAAATCAGGCCAGCGAGTGAGCGTCATGGCTGCGTAGGAATGGTAACAATCGCTTTTTTAAGCATTCTTCGCGGTATATTTCCTTGTTTACCGTTCCGGTAGTGATTAAGCTCTGGCTTGCTCGATCACAGCTGCATATTGCCTGCCAAACCAAACATTTTTTCGGAAAACTTAGCCTTGTTCTTCATCCTGAAATGCTCCTCTACGCCGTTCCGTTGCATGGCAGTATAAGATATTCCGGGAAGCTGCTTAAAGTCTGCCACCTTACTCATCGTCCATTATCACGCTGGAAAACTTCTTCAAATATTCGCGATACAACTTGCGAGCCCGGGTTTTAAGCGTCAAATTCTGTTTATTATTACGGTTCGGTACAGTTTTCACCGTAAACGACTTCATACCTTACCGGTTCTTGGAAGTATGCACGAAAGTTGGAGACATTTTTATTTTTCTAGCCACAGTACGTACCGAAAGATCTGATCTCTTCTGCAATATTCGCTTCACCTTCGCGTCCTTCTGGTGGTTTCTGAGATCCGTTTTTGTTCCACTCCCAGCCTGCTGGCTGTTGTCAAACGTGTTTCGAAAGATTTAAGAACGCTATGGACCAAGCTTTTTTGCAAGTTTTCTTTCTGACAGATCCGGATT
Source organism: Aedes japonicus (assembly GCA_034211315.2). Classification (NCBI taxonomy): domain Eukaryota; kingdom Metazoa; phylum Arthropoda; class Insecta; order Diptera; family Culicidae; genus Aedes; species Aedes japonicus. Next base: position 156,698 of record JASCZW010004839.1, read on the forward strand.
TTCAGTGCGACCACGCACAATTGCTTTTCGCACTTGCTTTTTTTTCGACGCCATCTTCGATCTAAAAGCTTGTAGTATTACCTTCGATCTAAAAGCTTGTAGTATTAGTATATATAAATATTTCACGCGTTGATGACGTATCTCCCGAGATATTCGTATTTAGGGGTTTCCAGATTTTGTCACGAACAAGCCTTACTTCCAGATAGTTCTTGAGTCACTGCGCAAAAATCACCCGTTTTTTGTCTTCAGAAATCTATAATCCCTAGAAGAAGGCAAAATACAATACACCGAAACGTCGAAAAATAAAAAAAATATCTGTTTCCATTATTTATATAGACTAAACGTCGATGAAATCACCTGAGCATGGTTCAAATTATTTACCCAGAATCTGTTTAGATTCCACTCATCGGAGTGTTACGCTAACGTGTCAGGTTTTTGAATGCTAATAACTCTCGTTCGACTGAACAAGAATGGCTTCATTCATACGCCATTTGATCAGAAAAAAAACTTATAAATTGTTTGCATTAAAATTTTGGAGCCAGAATCCACCTACCCGATAAAATTTTGTCGTTCACATGAACACACTTCATGTCATGATGCATTCACAGAAAGAGCAATGGCTTAAAATTGCATTGCATATGACTTGAACATTGGACATGGTCAGTTTGAAGCTGCATAAAGGATGACGGAAAAGATGACGGACAGTCCAAAGAGAAGGGGAGCGCTGGTTGTACATTTGCTACCCGTTTTTGAAGACCCTGATAGGGAAAACAAAATTTTCTACTTTTTCAAAGGCAAATGTGTATGGCAGCAAAGTGGGGACTTCAAATTTTAATGTACAAAATTTGCAAGTTTTTCTAATCAAAGAAAGAAGGAAAGTACAACGAAAAAAAAGCGTCCCTGAAACTGAAAACGGACCGTGAACTAGTTTACGTTTTCAGGATTTTTCCCTTCAATTAGTTATTTAGTTCGATATCGTGATTCAATTCACGGTGTGTTTTTGCTTGTTCTAGAATTCATGACTGCATTTCACGGATTTGGGCACGGATCCGTGTGAAGTTTACTTAAGGTTAAAGGTGTTTGTAAAGTTAACTTAAGGTTAAAGGTGCCCCAATGTTTTGGATAGCACTGCTGTTTAATAGAGGTGGGCAAAATGGCTCACAATAGCGAGCGGCTCCGAACAGCTCATTGAAGTGAGCTAGGTCTTCAGCACCGTTCATTTGCGCTTTTCCTAGCACTTAGCTGATTCGGATCAGCGTATTCAGATTGCTGAAAAAAATGTGTATTTCTCGTTGAAACATTCTATTTGTTTTTTTAAACATTAATTTCAATTTACGAAATATGTTTCGCGGTTAGCCTACTACGTTTCTCACAAACCAGTTCTGCTTTGGAAAAGATCTATTCACAAAGTACAGCGTTGCAAGAGTGCACAGCCTTTTCATCATTATCTGATGCCGATGTCGAATGGAGTTCAGCTTGCTGATTTTCATACGAAATATCGATGTTCTTCCGCTTTTTGTATACGAGACCTTGGTTTGTCGCGTTGTAAATCTCCACATCTCCAAAACTTTGCTTCTTGAACCGTGGATCGAGAAAGATGACTTGAGCGATCAGTTCATTCGATTCTCTTTCCCCGAACTGCTTGATGAGACCATCTCATCCAGCTCATCTACCAACTATTCAATATTTGGAGAAAGAGAATCGTTTCAATGCAGTTAGATACGTTCACTCATAATTTGGGCAAGTTTTTTCTGACGAAATTTCAATCGAAATCTCATTGAAAAGGCCGAGAAGCGGGTCGAATCCAATAAGGCCAAAGTAGAACTTACAGCATCTTTGTTCAAAAGCAATCGTTCTAACATTTCGAACGTGGAGTTCTATCTCGTCAGAACATTCTGCTTTAGCTTAGGAGGATTTTTTCGTAATTTAATCATACACTGAGAATCATTGAAAACCAATTACCCCCAACTGTACCAGCAACTCCCTGAAGAATTTGTATGGTCTTTACAGGTCTTTCTCTGTTTTCAAACCCTGACACAACGCCTTCCAACTCCATCGGCTTACAATCTATGAAGGTAGTTTCTCATCATAAAAGAAAACAACCCAATATAAAACGCTTAGAACAAACCACACAATAACCTTTCGGCACCTATCCAACAAATAAAGTTATCTCCCACAAACCAAATCGCAGCTGCCAGCCAAACTGGGGGAGAAAAATGCGGCGACCAGGGTCGGGCCTCTCTCTCTCTCTACGATAGAATCCATTCCATACCCATTCCACTAACCCGAGCTCCGACCATCTCCCTAACACCCATAGGAAAGCACTCGACAGAATAAAAAGGCGAATTTAGCAAAAGAATAGACCGAAGTCCTGGCGAAAAAAAGCACCTCCCTTCATATCAGAGCCACCGCATCGTCTGTTTCCGGTGGAAACAAATAATCGCATATCAGTTACCGGTTTTGTTCTCCCTCCTCATCCCCGCCGTTCGATGGTCCATCTGCTGCAGCAGCCAACACTAACAGATCCAATTTTCGAATAAACTCCCACCGCCAGCAAGAAGCGATGCAATGGGACTGCCCCACCTTCCGTCGGCGTCCGAGGGCGGAAACCCGGGGTAAAGCCAATAATTGTGTCGATAAATTTTATTATGTCAAAGACACATATTCAATGGCTTTCGATTCATTCTTCCCGGGTTGGGTGAACGAGTAGTGGAGGAGGTGGGTTTTCGTTCGAACTTACCGATAGTGCAGCGATATATTCGCAAAACAACGGACACATCGGTGAACGGGGGAAAAAAAGCTCCGTTCCGAAGCACATTCGTCCGGGATAGATAGTGCCAGGTAGCGGCAATAGGTGACTGTTTTGGATGTCCTCTCGATGTGCCGCCGATCCGTCCGACGAACGACGCGATGCATTTCGATCTTACGGGGGACAGGTTTGCCTATGCAGGGTTTCTATGTTGGGCCGAATTCTGGATCATGATTCAAAGAGCATTTTTTGGGAACCCTAAGCCGAACTGGAGAGCTTTGCTGAGTCGGCGGATGGAATCAACAGCCCCGTCCGTCGCACAGTGCGTTTCCGATTGGCCATCGTTGGATAAATGAAAGTGGCCGTCAAATAAGTGGTATAGTTCTTACATTGCAGGGTAGGAAGCTCGCCATGATTAGATTATATTCCACGAAATTTTCATTCTGAACCACTGTGCCAGTTGCGAAAAAAAACCCGGAACGATTCCATTGCCGGCATCCCGACGTTGCCTGGTCATTGTTGCAAAAGAAACCCCATTACATCATTGTGCTGCTTGCAGACAGCCAGCTCCCGTGACTTATTCTTCCTACTCTACTCGTTGGGAAAATGGAAACAATTTCTGAGATTGGTTTATTAGCAAAGACGTGCGCGCTGCTGTTGTTGAAGTTATTGGGGGAAGCCCTGGTCTCGCCCGTCATCCTACTCACGTTCCCGTTCCGTATAGACAGCGGCACCGTGCCATCTCTACCTCCTGTCATTAGTCTTCCGCGCCGAAAGAGATGACTAATGATGACTATTTTTCAAGCTTCAGCTCACTCGAGGAAATTGAATTTTGTCGAGGGCGTGCAACGAATCAATAAGAACAATTCTTCAATTCTTTCAGGATTGTCCGGAAGGAGAACTGGACTTCCGGAAGCAACAGTGTGCCGATTTTAACAGTGAACCATTCGAGAATCACCGGTACCAATGGGTACCGTACACGAAAGCTCCAAACCCATGCGAGTTGAACTGTATGCCCATTGGGGAGCGGTTCTACTACCGTCACAAGGCGAAGGTCGCCGACGGAACGCGCTGCAATGATGAGTCCTTCGATGTCTGCGTGGACGGTACTTGCCAAGCGGTTGGATGTGACATGATGCTCGGATCCAATGCCAAGGAGGACAAGTGCCGCACCTGTCAGGGAGACGGAAGCGGCTGCAAAACGGTAACGGGACTACTGGACGCAAACGACCTGCAGGTCGGTTACAACGACCTACTGTTGATTCCATCTGGAGCAACCAACATCGCAATCAGCGAACGAGGTCCCTCCAACAACTACCTAGCTATTAGGAACCTTACCGGTTTCTACCACCTGAACGGCAACTACCGCATCGACTTCCCACGTGTGATCCAATTCGCTGGAAGCGATTGGCACTATGACCGAAGGCCACAAGGCTTCGCAGCTCCAGACAAACTGACCTGCCTTGGACCGACCAGTGAGTCCGTATACTTGGTCTTACTGTCTCAGGATCGAAATGTAGGCGTAGGCTACGAGTACAGTGTACCATCGCAGTCGGCTCCGGTTGACGAGCCGGATACCTACTCGTGGACGTACACTCCATACGAACCCTGCTCTGCCAGTTGCGGCGGAGGAGTTCAGCACAGGAACGTGAGCTGCAATAGCCGAACGACGTTGAAACAGGTGGAGGAAGGCTTGTGTGATGCTGCAGCCCGACCTGCCGAATCACAACGTTGCGCGCAAGAAGCTTGCCCGCCGCAATGGGTCGAAGGAGCGTGGAGCAACTGCTCCATGCCATGTGGAAACGATGGCAAGCAGACCCGAGATGTTCACTGTGAACAGGTGTCCGCTGAAGGGTGAGTTAATCTTGAGAAAAACCTATCACAAACTAATTCATTTTTCAAAAATTTCAGAACTCCCGAAAAGGTCGAAGATGCGGTATGTTTAGAACACGTTGGAAACAAACCGGCTACTGAGCAGGAGTGCAACAGAGGAACCGTGTGTCCGGAGTGGCACGTTGGCCGGTGGACACCCGTACGTATTCAATGATTTAATAGATTTCGATGTATTCTCTAACACAAAAACTTTTGGTAACCAGTGCAACAAACTGTGCGGCGAAGGTGAACAATCAAGAAAGGTGACCTGCTTCCGGAAGGAGAACGGTCGCATCAATGTGCTGGACGATTCGGAATGCATCACCGAGAAGCCGGTGGAGCAGCAAACGTGTATGCTGCGACCTTGTGAAGGTGTCGACTATATCACCTCTTCCTGGAGTGGCGTAAGTAGTAGCTTGAGCTTATTAGCAAATATCCAGAATCGAATCTAATCCATTTCTATTCCGGCACAGTGCGAAGAGTGTGGATCGACGGTGGAAACTCGAACGGTGTATTGTGCTTCCAAGTCGGGAACCGTCTACGATAGCAAGTTCTGTGCGAACCGTGAGCTGCCGGAGCTGAAGCGGGAGTGCAAATCCACACCCTGCGAGTACCAATGGTTTACGTCCCAGTGGAACAAGTGTTCAGCCGTCTGCGGTAAGGGTGTTCAAACGCGAACCGTAGTGTGTGGGATGTTCGATGGCCAATCGCTGAGGCGGGCCGACGACGACTACAAGTGTGATGCTTCATTGAGACCGGAGAATGAGCGGGCATGCGACGGACCGGATGAGTGTCCGGGACAATGGTTTACGGGACCATGGACTGGTTGTTCCAAGGAGTGTGGAGGTGGTTTCATGTCGAGAAAAGTTCTTTGTATTGCAAATGGAACTGTTGTGGCTGAGACCAACTGCAAAGTAGATACTATTGAGTTGAGCACTGAGTCGTGTAACAGCCACGATTGCACGGATGATGAAATCATTCCGGTGGACACGACTAGCACACCCTTGCAGGAAGACGATTATGACGATGAGGAATGGTGTGAGGATGAGGATGAAGAGGCGACCGAATCACCTGATGGAATTTTGATGGTCACCGATGACAGTACGCTTGTTGAAGGTGTTGATCTAGAATCGTCGCAGGTCACTACAGAGTCTTCACTGGAGACTGATGAAATGATGCTAAGCGATGCGACTGGTTTTGAAACAGGAGCAACCGATACAGACACATCGACGGATGTATCAACAATCGAAGGATCTGGCTATGACTTTGATGTACGGTTTGCTGCTTTAGCTTCTTCTGCTACAGGTGAAGGATCGGGCGATGACGAGGTGGAGGTGACTACAGTAGCTGTCGACGCATCTAGCGTTGCTTCGAGTGATGCATCGGTTGGCGTTTCGGACGGATCAACTTTGGAGTCATTATCATCGCTCAAGGAAACATCGTCTGGTAGCACTGAAGCTTCGAGTACTGATGTTTCTGGGGCATCGATGGCTTCAACTGATGCTTCGGCTACAACCGTAGCATCGGCATCATCTGAAGCTTCGGCTTCAACTGCAGCTTCGGCATCAGCTGCTACCGATGCTAGTAGCAGTTCGGGATCATCGACGGATGCCACGTCACCAAGTAGTTCTTCAGATTCTACCACAGAAAGTTCATCCAGCAGCAGTCCTTCTGACACCACAACTGACAGTTCTAGCCCATCCAGCTCGTCGGACACCACAGATTTAAGCTCAACAACTGAAGCTTCATCGTCGACCGAGACATCCGGTGCGTCATCCGATTCCTCTACTAGTGAATCATCCTCGGGCACTACAGCTGGTTCTACGGCCGCTTCTGCTATGGATAGTACAACCGAATCGTTGACTGAGGATTCTAGCGATTCAACAACTGACGACGATGTTATCGAAGATTTCTCAACGGAAATCTCAACTCTAACGGCAGAAAGCAGTACAGATGTATCCGGTAGTACCGACTCATCTGCAGACGCAAGCGACGGCTCCACTGTTACAGTCGACTCAAGCACCGAGTCGTCTGACGCAACGGAAGGTACCGAAGCAACTCAGTCTACAGGACCAACGGAGTCGACCGTTACGGAGGAAACCGTACCTACGCAAGAATCGTCCAGCACCGAAACCGGGTCAACCGTTTCTTCCGTTAGCGATTCATCCGAATCCAGTGATGGATCGACTGAGAGTTCCACCGATGTTAGCGATTCATCTACGGATTCGAGTACTGACCTGCAAGGTAGCACATTTGACATTTGGGTTCGCGAAGGAGAAGACGATGACGAAAGCAGTACCCCGTACACACTCACTTCGGTTATTACCAAGGAGCAGAAACCACGCAAATGCAAACCTAGACCGAGAACACCACAATGCGCCAAATCCAAGTTCGGATGTTGCCCTGATGAGAAGACGAAGGCAACGGGACCATTCGACGAAGGCTGTCCAGCCCCGGAAACATGCAAGGAAACGAAACATGGATGCTGTCCGGATGGTGTGTCACCGGCGAAGGGACCGAAGAACCGCGGATGTCCGAAGTCGGATTGTGCCGAATCACTGTTCGGATGTTGCCCGGATAAGGTCACCCCGTCCGAGGGTAATGACTTCGAGGGATGCCCAGTGGAGACGACTACGGTGGCCGGTTGTGTCATCAGTGCACATGGCTGCTGTCCCGATGGGGTTGCGGAAGCCAAGGGACCTATGCATAAGGGTTGCCCAGGAGTTCATGAGCCGGAGGAACCGGAAAAACCCGCAGATCAAGTTACAGAAGTACCGAAGGAGGTTGGATGTGCTGCAACGACTTATGGATGTTGTGAGGATAATGTCACTGCTGCCACCGGACCAAATGGAGAAGGTTGTGCGACGTGTGCCAAGGAAGCGTTTGGATGCTGTCCGGATGGTAAAACGCCTGCCCATGGTTGGAATCGGGAGGGATGCTGTCTGGAAACACCATACGGATGCTGTCCGGATAATATCAACCCAGCTCGGGGACCAAGTTTGGAAGGATGCGGTTGTGAGTATTCTCCATACGGATGCTGCCCGGACAATACGACTTCGGCCCGAGGCCATGACTTCAGAGGATGTGGTTGTCAGTATGCAGAATTCGGTTGCTGTCCCGATAAGGAAACTGATGCCGAAGGACCGGACTTTGCCGGATGTCCGTGCCACGCATTCCAGTTTGGATGTTGCCCAGATGGTGTTACTGCGGCCAAGGGACCACATAATCATGGTTGTCATTGTACATACAGTGAGTTCAAGTGCTGTTCGGATGGACAAACACCGGCCCAGGGGCCGAACTTCGAGGGCTGCACCTGTGCTACCAGCAAGTTTGGATGCTGTCCGGATGGAGTCAATGAGGCCCAGGGTAGCAAGTTTGAGGGTTGCGAGGTCGTGCCCGAGTCGGCGCAGAAGGCCTGTGTGCTCAAGAAGGATATGGGAACGTGTCACAACTACACCGTCAAGTACTTCTTCGACGTGGAATATGGCGGTTGCGGAAGATTCTGGTACGGTGGATGCGATGGAAACAAGAATCGTTTCGATACGTCTGAGGATTGTAAGAATGTATGTGAGACGCCCGATGGTAAGGATCGGTGTCAGTTGCCAAAGATCACCGGGCCCTGCACTGGATACTATCCGATGTGGTACTACGATACGGATAGGAACACCTGCGCTCAGTTCACTTACGGTGGATGCCTGGGCAATGCCAATCGGTTCGAGACGCTCGAGGAATGCAAGGGATCCTGCGTGGTGGATGACTCGCAGCGTAAGTTGATAGTGACATGGGGTGAAGGAATTTGCGTAGATACTTATGGTGGATGTGTTTTCGATTGCAGCTCCATGTGATCAACCGAAGGAAACTGGACCGTGTAATGGAACGTTCGAAAGATGGTACTTCGACAAGGAACGCGATACGTGCGAACCATTCCTGTTCGGAGGCTGCAAGGGCAACAAGAACAATTATCCAACGGAGAGTTCCTGTAACTACCACTGCAAGAAACCGGGTGTTCACAAGCGTAAGTACTGCTATGATTGTTGTTCCCCCTGTGGCTGTGGAATGAGTATGTCTCTCTTGGTTACGGTTTTAGTGTCCCTAATCGTAGTTATAGTTTATGCCTTGTCTCTCTGTCCTCACCAACAAAACAATAAACTCCATCCCACGGCTAAAATGAAACCGAAACGCTCCTTCTATATCTCAATCTAACTGTACTTGCACTCTGAAATACTACTACTACTACCACTACACTAGCAAGCTGCACATTGCCAATGGACGCTGGCAGTTGTGATGGTAAGCTGGCCCGTTGGCACTTTGCCAGGGATGATAATAAATGCATGCCCTTCTACTACAATGGTTGTGGTGGCAATGATAACCAGTTTGTCTCGCTGGAGCAGTGTGAAGAGCAGTGTCCTCCGAAGGTCGGTAAGTAGCCGCTGTTCTGTCTGTTGCCTCCAATGCTTACGCTTTGGGATGGAATGTGTTCAGTTCAAAATTGCCCTCTCTCACAACATTTGGCCCAATGGCAAGTGCTACGATCCTCTAGCGTAGTGACGAAATTCTACCTATTCGGACACTTTGAGACACATTCCAACTACGAAAAAGAAACCAAAATTCTAACCTACTACATAGATATGAGTATTGAACCCTAATACGTTGACAGTGTTTTGTCTTTTTGATTTGGTACAATCGCTTGTTACCACTAACTTCACCCATCCTGTTGTTCAGAAGATCAATCAATCTAATATTCAAATCCTCCCATCCAGAGAAAGACGTCTGCTTCCTGCCGGCCGAAATTGGCGAATGTCAGAACTACACCGCCCACTGGTACTTCGATACGAAGGAGTCCCGCTGCCGCCAGTTCTACTACGGAGGCTGCGGTGGAAATGGGAATAACTTTGCAGAGGAGCAGGCCTGCGTCAGCCGCTGTGTCCATGGCGGTGAGAAACCGGAAGAACCGGTGCAACCTGTGCAACCGCCTGTTCAACCCGAAGCATTCGACACTCGACTCTGCTTCCTGGAGGTGGACTCGGGTGATCGTAGCTGTGATCAGTATGAACGACGATACCACTACGATCGTACCATGGGAACCTGCATGGACTTTACGTTTACTGGATGTGCTGGAAATGAGAACAACTTTGTCAGCTACGAAGAGTGTGATAGCGCTTGTGGAAGCGCTGAGGATCTTTGCACACTGCGACCGGTTTACGGACGGTGCAGCGAGAACGAAACTCGGTGGTACTACGATCAACGAAGTCAACGGTGTAACTCGTTTACCTTCAGTGGATGCCACGGCAATGCGAACAACTTCCACACGGAGCAGGACTGCGAGCGACAATGCCGCAAGGAACCGGAGCGTGAACCGGAGCGAGAACCCGAGCGTGAACCAGAACGAGAACCCGAACGTCCACTTCAACCACCTGCCGTTGCCAGTGTGTGTGATGAACCCTACGATTATGGCACGGGAGACGACCCCGTCATTGTGTACGTGTTCAACAAGGAACGGGCATCGTGCGAACAGAACTACTACAGCGGAGAAGGTGGCAACGGAAATAGATACGGCTCGCAGGAACAGTGCGAACGGCAGTGTGGCGAGTATCGCGGAGTCGGTAAGAATTGAGTGCCTCGATGGTGGAGAATCAAACTGATTGGGGCTTTCGTTGTTTCTGCTTCCCATTAGATGTCTGCCAGGATGCCAGGGATGCCGGCCCGTGTGATGAAACGATTCCCAGGTTCTACTACGATACGCGGACCCGAGCCTGCCATGCGTTCAACTACAGTGGCTGCGAGGGCAATGGAAATCGATTCGCGTCGGTCGAGGAATGCCAGACGACTTGCGTGGATAAGCGGGGTAAGTTTGAGGGGTGGGATGGGTCGATAGTGAGGGGGGAAGCTGTTTGTCTTTGCGAAGGATTCGGGTGATTCCATCAGGATTATGAGTTTGCATTAGGTGGACATTGTCAAAAAATGGAACTTGGGAGTATCTCAAGCTTAAAAAAGCATGTCTTCAGTAGAATTTGAGGTAAAAATAGTAAACGTAAAGACAAAGGGTTTCCCTCTTCCACTTATGTAACCAAATCGTGCTCCTGTATATTATGATACGAGTTTACCAAAACTTCCCTTCATCCTCCGATTGGCCCTTGAAGAAATCGTCACACAAGACCTCTGCACCCTCCCCCCTAAAATTGGTCTTTGTAGTGGTGCCTTTTCGAAGACACACTACCAAAAACGCTGGTACTACGACTGGGAGCGGGAAACTTGCTTCGCCTTCATCTACAGTGGTTGCGACGGCAACGGTAACAATTTCGTCTCCTATGATCAATGCCGTGTGTCCTGTGAAGGCGGTAGCGGTGGAGGCAGTGAAGAAGACGACCAGGATTGTAAGTTTGGATCCGTAATCATCGGCTCTGGTTCATCTCATTTCATCAATCAGTTCGCTCGTTTGGCCATACCTACAACAAGATCAAGTTCATCACTTCACTTCGCAATCATCTCAATGTTGGGTGTGTCGCTTTGTTCTCTTCCTCTTGGCTTTCGTCGGATCGTTCGTCGGGATATGGATCGCTGCTAACCAATACCTTCCTGAACTTCCAATGTGACTAACCTGTGAAAAAGTTTGTGGATTTCCGGGATTCTAAGTTTCTACTTTCTGTTATTCTCAGTTGAAAACGAGGTGGATCCATGCGAGAGCTACAACGAGGAGTGTCGCCAGATTCATTGTCCGTATGGTGTGGCCCGATCGTACGATCCTTCCAACGACTGCGAGCGTTGTTCGTGTGAAGAGCCCTGCGCTTCAGTTCGTTGCCCAGCAGGAACCGAATGTGCTGTGGATCTGCAAAGCGATTACCGAGATGGTGCCACGTTCATTGCCATCTGTCGACCGACGAGTAAGGACGGCGAATGTCCTCGATTGGCCAATGCCACCGTATGTCAAGATGCTTGCCGAACTGATGCTGACTGCCGTAGCGATAACAAGTGCTGCCAAGCTGGATGTGCTACGGTTTGCGTTCCGCCGGTAGAGCGACCGGTTCAACCACAACCTTCCTACCCATCTGGAGTGCACGCTCCCCCGGTATTGGACACGGTACCCGACGAGGACTTGGACATCAAATCGGAAGAGGGTGGAGTTGCAACCCTGAGGTGCTATGCCACTGGATTCCCTCCACCGTCAATCCGGTGGAAGAAGGGAGAAGTTGTGGTAAGTGTGAACAGAAATACCCAATTGATGACACTGGTATTACATTTGGTCTACGTTCACAGCTAAACACCAACCAAGGACGATTCGTGCTAACCTCGACCGGTGATCTGCAGATCGTTCAACTGCATCGAACGGATAGTGGAACTTATGTTTGCATCGCAGACAATGGAGTAGGCGAACCAGTATTCCGAGAGGTCAAACTCCAAGTCAACGGTAAGTTCCATACCCCGCTCAGGTTATGGATGAATGGCTGTTAAGTCTATGCTATTCTGCACTTTTTCTATTTTTCATATGGTTTTTGTGTTTCTAATTCTCTTTTTACATTCAAACTGTGAAACTCTTTTCTTTACTCACTAATTCCGGGTTTGGTTTGCGGTGAACTAAAACGTTCCATTGTCCCCACAAACACACACACTTATACCTACACGCTTAAATGACCACTGCACGTGCTTAATAAAAACGCAAACAAACTTACACTCACATGAGCGCAGATCCTGTCTCACGGGATGCCTACATTGTGGGTGAGCACAACTCAACCCTGGTGGCGGAATTGAATGGACCGGCCATGCTGCGCTGCCCGGCCGGTGGCTATCCGAAACCGATCGTAACCTGGTGGAGGGAAACCTTCATGATGCCAATCAAGCTAATCAATCGTGACTTCTCGCTTGAATTCACCCGTGTGCGACTATCCGATCTGGGTCCCTATGTCTGCCAGGCCTATTCCGGTGCTGGTAAGGGTATTTCCCGAACGGTTACCCTCAAAGCCTATGGTCCCGTTCAGTTTACCGATCCTGTTGACGAGAAATATCTCCGCTACATTGTCCAAACCCGCCCCACATTCGCTCCCACTTACAGACCCCATCCTGAACACTATCCTCCACCAACTGCCCCTCCAGCGATAGTCCACACACCTGCTCCACCGCCAGTATATCTTCCAAATCCAGGTAAGTCCCGGCAGTCTAACTCGCAACGCTTTGTTCAGAAATCGAATGTTACTAATTCCCGAAAACTGCATGCGCTTTCACTCAACGTGATTCTAATCTCAATCAATTCGACCTCAATTATCAGTGAGGCCCTCGGCCCAGCTGGAGTTACCTTACGGTACGGAATTTGCTCCGAACAGCAACATTACCATTGGCTGCAAGGTGGACGGCTATCCGCAACCAACTGTGAATTGGTACAAGGACGGCCGAATCATGGAACCATCAAACCGCGTTTACATCGAAGATGACCACACGCTGCACGTGTTCGGTGCCCTGCCTTCGGACGCCGGAACATACAAGTGTCTGGCACGGAACGACCATGCGGATGCGCTCGATGAGACCTCAATTCGAGTTGAAGGTAAGCCCCATTTCCGATATAACACAAAAAAACACACTCAACTAATGCTTTGAAACCCATCCACACAGGTATTTTCGTTCCAGTGGGCTGCACGGACAACCCGTTCCTGGCCAAGTGCGCCCTGATCGTGCAGGCCAACTTCTGCAACCACAAGTACTACGCACGATTCTGCTGTAAATCTTGCACGCTAGCCGGACAGCTGCGTCACTGAACGAAGACCCAGACCCAGAGTGGATGAGATCGTGGTGATTTGATAAGATCGAGCGAATGTGTGATTCAGGCTTTATGTGTAATAGTTGGTTCTTCTCTCTTAGTTCTTAGCTTAGCGATTAACTCTACCAACTCTAGGTTAATTAGTCCCTAGCTTTAGAAAAAAAAACAGCAAATAACGAGCGGAGTTTCCAAAGTTAATTAATATTAGTCAATTCTTCGAGTAGTGCGCAACTGTTGAACTAAACCAAACTTCATTTTCCTCGAACTTAACCAACTCCGATCAAGCCCCCTCCCTCACATACCAATCTCATAGTGCTAACTTATGATGTGGTGGAAGAGAAAATCCAAAATTACGCTAAAAAACCAAATCCATTTGGAGTTATCTTACTTTTTCCTCCCCTAAAACCCTAAATTCTAAGCATAAGATGAACGAAACTTTCCAGAATATGCATTTAGACGATATTCTTTTCCATTCAATGCCCTCGGTTTAGGAGCGAACTCTTCCCTGTTCATTGTCGAGTTCTCCAAGATAAATCTGTTAAGTTGTTCACTTCGATGTTGAAACCGCAGAAGTGAAGCAATGTGTATATATTTATTGATAAAAGAAAAAAAAAAAAACAACAAAATGGCTCTAAGCATTCGCTTGGATTCGTCTGGCTTAGATAATAGTCGCTTGTGTAGATGTTTCTACCTTACTACTGTATGGTACCTTAACAGACACTAATAAATGCAAATGATGGACAAAGTAAGGGATTGTTTTTTTTTAAGATGCATAAAATTGGATGACACTCATAAAACAGTTTCATAGCTCAAATAATTGTAAAATAAAAACTTATTTTTACCATTGGGGCAATAATTTTCTGATTTGTCATGTAGTACGAAGAACTGCCTGAAAAAACTCCAAAATACACTATAAAAGCAATGCAGTCCTTAAAAGAAGCAACATCCATTCTCCGCTTGACGAATGAGCAGTAAAATTCATTTTCTCCGCTGCGCTTTGATTTTAGTTTGGACCTGACAGTGATACTTAGATATCATGCCTCTACGACGCTTGGCCCAGGGTTGCCACATTATTTTTCGTTCATATTAATTAACGCCAAAATTTAAGATGCCCACTCATTTTAGATGGCCTGTTTCTTACCGTTTTCAAAAAAGATCAGGTATAGTTTAATAATCGAGTAGAAGTCCTGGAGTGTGAAGTGTGCAGCTTCTCGGGGTCAGCGCTCGATGCAGTAGACAGAACTGGATCGTTCAAATCAAAGCGCTCTATAATCTGTTTAGTCAACTCGGCATAGAGAGCCTAGCAGGGCAAGAAGATAGCCTTCTTTCTGGTATCATAGAGAGTTCCGGATCCAAGTATTTTTCCAGCTGTTACCCCGATATGCATTTCTGACTTCTTACGAAGATGTTTCTCAAAATCTGAAACTCCGAAATCCGTCTGGTGTTTTGGGTAATTATCTTCACAAATATTTGCAGGCAGAACCATTAGCAGGGACTTTAGCTGATTGCGCATGTTCGGGAATTCCGGAGCCTCTGACTGGAAGATACGATTCGTTTTTTTAGTAGATGGTAGATGGAATCATTCAACGGTATCAATTCCAAGATACTTTGTAGCCTCTGGAATTCCTTGGATCATATCGGATTGGATCAACTGTGCCAGGGATAATGGCTGCTTTTCGCATCCGTAGCTCGCACAAGGAACCAGTAAATTTGATAATTAAAAAATGAGGAAGTTCACGTTTCAGCAGCTTCTGGACCGATTGATCAGAACCCATCATTACCGATGCTCCATCCATCAATCGATGGCACCATCTGGAACTATTTAACAATTATAGATAGGTTTTTGCACTGCAAGATCGTATTGTTATTGTTATTGTTATTGATCAATCCCCACCCTGGCAGGCAACTACCCGCCGATCTGCACTTAAGCTGAGTGAGGACCTACTTAGCCTAAGCGTTTGTGCATACTAATCCGTATAGCATGCCGCCACTTTCACTAACAGGCCCCGTTGTCCCATTAGCTGCCGTGCATTGGTTAGGGATAGGAGGAGATTGATAGGGAAAATTTAGAGAGAAGGAGTTGTGACTGAAAAGAGACAAGCATAACGAAAAACAAAACAAAATCAGGACACTAGATATTGTCTTCAAAACCTGGTAGAAATAAACTATTTGAAGCCTGAAAAGAAACAGAACTAAGAACAAAGATACAAGCGAAATCATTGTAGTCCCCCGGATGTTTCAAGAGCTCAGCCATTTATCTGAAAAGATACTAAAAGTTATTGTCTTACCTGTCTAGTAAAATATAAACCACTAACAAAGTGTGTTGGTGGATCCTCACTAGGAAAACAAGGACAGTTATATTAACGCTTGATAGCCAATTTAGATCGATCTATATCAACAGTAAGGAAGATATTGCAGCAAATCACACAATGGGATAGTGGTTCACCCGTTCCAAGATATGGCGGCCCGGCGATTATGGCAAAGGAATACTATAGATCACAACTAATTATAATACCAACCACCGGCCCACCACACCCGGCGAAGCACCAGATCTCACCGAGAAGAGCTTTATTGGAAATGAGAAGAAAAACTAGCATCCTCCATCCAAAATCCAACCACTCCCACCGCCCATCCCGACAGACACGCGTATCCCGTCCACAATGCGCAGACCTCCCAGCGCCGTGCACTAATAACCCGACTTGTCGAGTCATTAGTACACTACACTGAAGAAGTCCGCACACTGCAGACGAAACACGCGCATCCGCCAAGACAAGCAATAAAGGTAGTCGGAATCAAACGGAAAACACCAATCCCTCTTACTTCCATTAACAGGTAATCCACTAAACAGCTCACACTTTCTAGGATTCAGTTTTATTGTTTTTTCCTTGCTCACATGATCACTCGCCCCGCCGAACAACAGATAACCTAAATAAAAATAATGCCATATAACCGATATCAAAGCAGTTAGCAACAAGGCATCGACACCATGGTGATACGACAAATATGGTTAACTAATAGTATGGATGTTTTAATTATTTACCGTCATATCTCCCCTAGCAGCAGTTTTTTTCTATACTGACTAGATCACTCGCGGCGCCGAAAAAAAAACGCCGAAAACTATAGATAACGCGCCAAACCCTATAAGAAAATTGTAAATAAGAGAGAATCAACGCAACTGTTCACATTAGATGCTCGCACTCTTCTTCCGTAAACTTTTAATATGTACAACTATACACCCAGACTTCCTCACAGAAACCTGCAAAATCCCACCGAACTCTCAACAGTCGAACGCTCGGCATCCTCACCTTAAGGGCCCCGTTATCCGTAAAAATTTACCGGTTTTCGGCCAAATCCCACCGAAATCCGCCAAACCGGACTACCGAAAGCTCAGCTGCCGAGAACCCGGCAAAACATCCACAGACCTCTGCAAAAAAAATCTGAGTGTGCACATTCTACAAACAACCCTACTACTGGAACTCACATCTGCAACAAGAACGTTGAGCGTCCCAAAGAGCAATCTAAACCGTAAATTACAATTGAAGGATTTTGTGGATTTAGCGTCCCTGGAAGCATCTCGTGCCTTCTGGCAACTTTACGCTTCTATTACTAAGCTCATCATTTTCGCACCACCCGGGGGAGACTTGGTCCTATACCCAATGATTTCATTATCTCCAATCCGCTCAACCAATCGCAATGTTTTGTGATATAGTGGACGGATTATTATAATTTGAGATAAATCAATGCAGACGTCTTCCAAAATTGGCAGATCGACAGGCAATCGGTGGAGACCCACCTGGTACCTCACATCAAGATGCTTAGAGGCGGACCGGAAGATTTGATGAGCTACCTCCCCCAGGTTTTTGCACTGCAAGATCATACTAAAGATAACCAAAAATCATGTTTGAAATAACTATGGTTCGAATAGCAAACAAAAAAACAATCGAGAACATTATTCTGACTTCCCAAAATATCTCTCCGTGAATGCATGAAAATACTTCTAAATTGGAAGAACAGTAGTTTTGTAGAAATCTCTTAAGAATATATAATTCTCTTAAGAAACATTGAAACAAACACTTCTTCATCGGAATACTTGAGGAAATTATTGAAGTATTTTCTGGAGAACTATATGCAAGAACTCCTGCAGACACCTTACACAATATTTAAAAAATAATTCTACAAAATCTCTTGCGTAATTTTACAACTCAGAATGAAATATGAGTTTATGGAATTCGTACAAAAAAATGTTCTTAGATTTATGAAACATGTCAAGATTTTCTCCAAGAATTACTCCAGGAATTATTTTATAGTTTCTGTGTAGATCTTTCATGTGTAGTCCAGAGATTTCTTTAGAATAACAAAACTTCACAAGTTCATGGATTCTTAAAAAAAATTATCCCAAGAATGTTTTTAAAAACTGCCGATGAGATGCCAGAAAAAGCACTTGAAAGAATCCTTGGAGGAATGCCCACAAACTCCTGAAGAACACCTATAGAAACGCAAGAAGGAATATCTCATTAGGAAGCTCTATAAGGGAAGGTCAATTAATTACATCACGCAGTGAGGGGGGGAGGGGGTTTGGGAAAACGTGACGATCCATACATAAAAATTTGAAGGTCCATACAAAAAACGTGACAAGAGGGATATAAAAAGTCATTTTTCGCGTGACGTAATTAATGTACGTTCCCTAAAATTTTCTTAAAAGCTTACCTCAAAACATTTACGGTACAAATCATTTAGGATCACACACACAAACTGACTTTCTGACTGTCATCTGACACTTAAAACTATAGGGGATAGTCAAGAATAAAATGGTAGTAGCTTTTGGCTCAAGAAGTATTAGCACATCGGTCCCGGGCTCGGTCTCAAGCCTCATGAATCGCCCCTAAACATATAATTCACATCGAAGAACCTTTAATAAATTCTGTCATATTAACAAAGTGAATCAAAACAAAAACAAAGATTCGTGAACAGAAAAGCGGAAGAATGAATTGCAAGGGGCAAGGTGTCAGGTGCACTTGAGATCAAGGAGTTTTGCAATAGTGGACCAATTTTAAATCGCTAGTTCTTATTGATTGCTGGTGTCAGCGTCAACTGTTTGCTTCATGGACCTTAAACAACATTATGAGCGTAGAATTGGTAAAAAGTTGGATCCTAAAATGTTCACATATTTTAAATTTGAGGTTTTTGATTGGACAAGCAATTTTTTAAAATTTAAAAAATCTTGGTTTATCTCGAAAACCTGTAATCTTTACTTACAGAAATCTGTATGAAAACTAAGAAAAAATATCAATCTAGAATTCCCCCCACCTCGTACTTTTCTCCATATATTTTTTTAAAATTTTGTATGGTCAGACCCCCCTCTCACAGAAGCCTACATGGTTTATACTACTACAAAAAATCATCAAATTTTTGGCTACGGTACTCACCTCCGTTGTCGCATCGTAATCGGCTTACTTTCGTAACTAACGCCCCATACTGTTGCAACAGCTCGAACACATTATTTTTGCACTATATCAAGAACGTCATCGTAAATTGACTTCAATCGTCGATGAACGTTACAAAATATTTCACGCTTCCAGAACCATCAGGTAAGACCGGCCCACACACGTCCGAGTAGATCAGCTCCAGTACCGGCGACGTGCGTTTTTCACTACGCTCCGGAAACGACTTCCGGATTTGCTTGCCAACGATGCATGGTTCGCGCACAACGACGCTCTTCTCCGTCTTTCCATCGATCAGCTCGCGTCCCGTGACCCGAGACTATGCGTGTTTAAATGGCCGAACCGACGATGCCAAAACTTTTTTCGGGATCCGCCCAACATCGAATCACTCGCGCTTCGCTTGCCTGCAAAAAGATCGAAACGGTACAAATTTCAACATCGTGAACCCATCGCGCACCGGCTTCCGACCCGGGATAGATCACTACTCCTCCGTACTCATACGTCACTTTCATTCCCGCATCCCGCACAAAACGTTCTTCACAATACTAAACCGCAGCATTTTTTTTTCCAACGGTGGCAGCGAATTCGCGGCGAAAAAATCGCCACGATGAGATTACATGGCGGCTAAGTAGCACACAAACCGACGCTATAAAAAAAACGCCTCGCGTCCGCGTCGGTTTATGCGCTCTCATAAGCCGCCATTTAATTTCATAGCGGCGATTTCTTTTCGCTGCAGCGGCGGCAATAAACCGCTACGATTTGGGAAGGCCTTCACACTTCCGTTCCGTTAATGATGGAAACTACTTTTACCGTACCGGATACCGTTATGCGGCTATTATTGATTCACCATGCTTACCGACGACGATCACGGTCGGACACTTCAACGGTTTCAAACTTTCAAAGTACGTTTTGCCGTTCACAATTTGGTCTGAGCATTCCGAGTCGATGAATCACTGCACGCGACATTTTTTGTAAAACTTCTGTTCCACAGCACAATTTTATTTTCGTAGTAGCAAAATTAACACTGCTCGGTCCATATTCCGCTAGGGAATATATTTTTCACAATTTTTCTCACCACTTTTCTGCATCTTTTTCGTAAAACAGTCGGCCATTTGTGCCCCTTCTGCTTGCACCGAAAGAACTGAAGCTTTTTCATGTTCTTTGGTGGTTGCTTATCTCGCTTGGCTCAACACTCCCGCTTCATTTTACTCAATTTTCGAGTACAATTGTATGCTAACGAAAAATGATTAACATTTCGGTGAGAGAAAAAGAGATAGCATACAATTGTACTCAAAAATAGAGTAAAGTGAAGCGGGAGTGCGGTGTTACACCCCGTTCACACTGCAATCTATCACGGAGAAAAAACAGTCCCGTTTGAAACAACAAACTTGTTGGTTGACATCCAAACTAAAAAACTGGTTGTTTTAAAAGCACGTTTTGTTGTTTCAAACCAACGATTTCGTTTTGAAACAAACAGGTAGGTTGGTTGTTTCTACCTAAATATATTACCACTATACAACACAAAATATGGTTGCTCTAAGCTAATATTTTTGTGGTTTACACCTTGAGAGGGATTTATTATTACCAAAACACAGGTTGCGTTGACCCAGGGAAACAAATTAAAATTTAAGATTGATTCAACCAGAGCGGCGGTAAAATCAAGCTGATATTTTGTTAGGAGAAAAAACAACTATAAATTGAGTTTGAAACAGACTTTTTTATTGGTTTATTTCATATTCGATCATCCGGTCCTGCTGCATGCTCTGACGCTGTCACTAAACAATAGGTAAAAATTTAATTTTTTAATTTAAAAACAACCCTGAAAATAGTAGAAAAGCTGGCACTAACATTTGTAGATTTCTCTCAAAGAGAAGTCTATTGTAAATGTGCACTTATCTAATGTTTCTAATTAGTATTCTATTTAAATAAATATTCTTGAAATAACAGTAGAAATGTAGGTGAATGTAAACGGAAATGTTTGTTGATTCAACCGTTTTCATTTGCTGTTTTAAACAGCAATGTACTTTGAATCATACTAAAATTTGTTTGAAACAAACCATAAGCGTTGGTAGAATCAACCAACATAGGGTATGTGTCCCTTGACTCAGCCTATTATGCAACCAGCGATCACATTTTTCATTATAACTCATAAAGTTTTTATGCTGTAGGCGAGATTCAACTAGTTATACACTTGCAAAGATACGTTTGATAAGACATTTGGTAGCATATATGTCTAAAAGATACACAACTATTTTTATAATGCCATAAACTTTCGAGGGATGTGGATTAAATGTCGGTCTATGAGCACCAAATTCGGTCTATTCGTGGATGCAGCTTCGTCCCATTCGATCGATTTATTACTTAATGCTGACTTTGTATGGTTTTTTTTCTAATTTTATGAATTAAGGCATTGTAAGCTGTACTGGATTTACTTAATACAACATTTCACAACACAAACTAATGTAAAACTGCCTCGAAACACTTAAGTGATGTTCATATATGATTTATTAGCCATTCAATAATGAAAACATTATAATTCACTAAACAATGATCTTGTTCCATCGGTTTGTGTTTAGATGAGCCACTTGAATATAAACAACCGCGTATTCATGCATTTCCACATGAAATTTTACCAATAACAACCTTTTAACTACGTTATTGATACAACAGGCCATATTTGGGAACATACAAAAAATATGTACCCAACATTGGGTCTACGATTTTCTTGTAAAATCATTGTTATTTTAGCTATGTGATCAGTAAGTTTGTAACGTGTAATTATTTTCTGCACATCCACACTGCATTACTTGCTTTATGGATTCAATTATGCCAAATTCAGATCACTTGAAATCGTGTTGATTATCTGTTCAGCATAACCAGTGAAATCATGATGCTCCAAAAGTTCAAGAAACCGAAAATTACGCGGAAGTGAACAACTATAAGATGATTAATCTTGTCTCAATTGCTTCGGATTACATCTATCATGTTAATAGCAACATGATTTTGTTGATTATCGCTAAATTAATGACACATTTGGTACATAGGCCGAATGAAGGAGCTAGGCTAACATTACATCCTCTTACCCTATCTGTTTGTTTTTGTAGCTGTCATAACCAACATAATGGATAATTCAACCGGATGTCAGTTGAACTTAACTGCATAATTTCCAAAACAATTACTCAAAATTTTGGTTTGTTTTAACCACCGCAGGTAGTCAAATCAAACTAATGTGATGTTTGTACCCAATTCGACTTAAAACTCCGGTTAAATGAAACTAGAATATGTTTGTGTTTACCAATCTTTTTTCTCAGTGATATTACGTGATATAGAGTATCTTGAAATCAGCATCTATACATCTAGTTTTCACTGGAAATAATGTGCATGTCATTTGATATCAAGATACTCTATATCACGTAATATAGGTTGTAGTGCGAACGGGGTTTTAGGCCAATATCGACCTAAAGCCCCGTTTGCACTACAACCTATATTACGTGATATGGAGTATCTTGATATCAAATGCCATGTACAATATTTCCAGTGAAAACTAGATGTATAGATGCTGATATCAAGATAGCCTATATCAAGTAATATCGGCTGTAGTCTGAACGGGGTGTAAAGAGTTAAAAGGTTACGGAATTTTTTCAACATATGTAAACCAACACTTCGACACAAAAATTTTCTATTAGGGCTTCAACTGACAAACGTAAACAATGGCTTCTTCCGTAAATTTTTCGTGGCACAAAAGCTACCCATGTAAGCCCTCTAATTTATCGGATAGGTGAACACTTCCTCTTCTAAATGACCTTTGACGATTTTGTCTAGAAGTGTTTGTTTACAATTGTTGATGGGCCCTTTTCTATTGTTGATCCAGCAATATTACCAAGCGAGTTTTGACAATTGATTTGCATGGAACGAAATCTCACCTTCACTTACGGAATAATCGAGCAGAATATTTTTCCGAAAGTAAAAGTGACAGCTCCCATTAGTTTGCGTGAAAACCTAACAAATTCCAATTTCATTTATCGTTCTTTTTAGGTGGATAATGTTGCAGGAATTTCTTTTCGATTTTTTACTTTTCCGATTCAGGAAACGGAATTTAACGTGGGTTTGGTACAGGGGGCAAGTCACTCTGCCACCTTGTGTTACCACCCTAAAAAACACACTCTGACACAATTCAAACACCTCTCACCACATCTAAGATAAATTTCCATCATTTCTGGCATCACTTCAATGCATGTTTACATAATTTGTTAGATTGAGCGCAGGGAAGCACCGGGCGGAAATTACATGTCCATTAAGCATGTCGGCCGGGAAACGTGTTAAGCTATCAGCAACCGCCGATATAACCGGAAACTGGAACATATTCAGTTTAACACGGCATGTCCATCAGTAGCGTCCAAGCCAACTGGAATCGGTGGCATCGCAAGCCACAAAGCGACGTCAGAGTATCAGTTCAGAACTTTTATATTCAGCTTCCCTTCCTTCCGAAAAAGCTTCCACTACTTATGGAAAACAAGGATGTTGAGAACGATTTGTTGATTCGAAACGATCTTATTTTCAATGAACTAAAGTCGTCAGTAGTATCTCCGTCATTTTCCGACAATGCAATTGTTTCTGATCGAAACCTAAACACTTTGGAATGTGAGGAGTAATTTAACATATGTAGAGTAACTGTTCCCATATTAATCTCAATTTTCGATTATTCATTCTACGCTGAGTTACGAGATAAGAATGCAATTAGATTATTTTCTTATAGTCAATCCTTTGTTACCACGTAGGATTTATTGTTAAGTAATCAGATTAATATGGGTACACATCCCGTAATGCATATCTCTAAAAAAAAGTGTTTGCTTTTTTTATGTAAACGTTTAGTTTCGCTCGAATACTTAGAAGATATCGAAGAGGAGATATCCATGAACAGCGCTGTGCAAAATGGCTTGGAGAACTTTGTTGAGTACTGTACTGAAGATATTAAAAAGGAAAGTCCTTACGAAAGCTTTAAAGAGAACGGTTCTGTGCCAATCGATATGAAAGGTAAGAATAATCCATACGTTTATTTTAACCATCAATCATCAATCAATCTTTTTTTTTTTGCAATAGTGCCTATTATACATTAAATAGTAAAATTGGATATAGAAGCACTAACAGCACACTTTCGAGTAATATTTTCAAAAAAGAAAACTCAATTTTAGATTATTTTTACAGTTAATTCACCTCTAATGAAACAGTGCACGTGCTAATGTTTGTAAACAAAACGTTTAGCCCAAACCGTTTACATTCATTTAGAACTCTTCACTCTTACACTCAGCCAAATAATCTTAAGAATTTCAAGTTATGAACAATGCTTTGGAATTTCATAAGGCTAACTTATGAATGGATTTTGTTTCACACGACGTTGTTCTTATACGCCTTGAAACTTTCCTGATTACAAGTGTTGATATATACTAGTGGGCAAGTCACTGCCCATCAAACATCGGTGTTGAATTAGAGCTTGTTCAAACAAATTTGGAGAAGCTATTCAGCTATTCTAAAAGAAACAGTTGAATAGCTTCTCCAAATTTGCTTGAACAAGCTCTAATTCAACACCGATGTTTGTTGGGTGGACCTACAATCTCAAGTCCAAGGTTCGAATCCAGGTTTCTCCATATTTTTATTTTTTCAACACATTATATTTCATAAGATAAATTTATGAAATTCATACTGAATTCCTATAGCAAATAATCATAATGCAATCTTATGAATATCGAAAGATTATTTCGCTGAGTGTAGGCAAAATTGCTACACACAAAAAATAATAATTGTTAGAATTAAAAAAAACCATTGCTAAAAATGAAAAGTTGCGTTGGTTCTTTTTCGTAGAAAGCGGATTGCTTTCACAACAAAAGCGTTCAAACTGTTCAATCAAAATTTTCCTGCTTGGTACATTTAAAAGTTGAAACTTTCAAAACGAATTGTAGAACTCTCAAATCGAAACCATGGCTTCGATGAAAATGAATGCACATTATTTTTATTCCAAAATAAACTTTCAACGAGAGTGTCGTATAATAACAATAAAAATATGCCTTTTGCATTGAAATAAAAAATAGCTTTAACATTGAAAGGTTTATTTTTCAGATATATTGAAGAATTTTCACACCGAAAGCATGGCCTTAAAACAAATTATTTTTAATCCAAAATAAACTTTCAAGGTGACATTTTCGGGCGACTAAATTCAAAGTATTGAAAGAAAAATTATTGTAACACAGAAAGGTTTTTTTAATGTATGTTTCACACTTTCACAACATGTGTAATTGTTAAGGGTGCTTCAAATGTACTCACAAATCACGAACGAATTCCTTCGGCCAGCGATTGTAGTACATCTATCGAATTCCATGATCACCCGTTGTTGTCTAGAAAAAATATAAGCAAAAGAATTACTCACTTTTCGGAACTACTTAAATCTAAATCCAGCCGACGTACTTTTTTTGCAGAAAACGGACACGAGCAAATCATTTTCCTCCCAGTTTTCACCCATCCCGCAACCTAAACAACGATGAACGCAGTAGATGGGTATGCAACGACGACGACGACAACTTGCTTTGTGTTTGTTGATTTGACAGTTCTACAATTTTCATTGTAAAAGAAAACACTTTTAAATTTACACACTGAACCGAAACATAACACTTTCAAATCAAACGAAGAACTTTCGTTGAAGATAATTTTACTTTCAATTTAATGAAATAAAAACACTTTTCAGAAGTAATGTGCAAAACTTCTAACAAAACAAGATTTATTTTTTGTGTGTATAAACAGCTGTCATTATGTGCATAATACACTATTTCGTTCCACTGCTAAATCTCATTTGATACCCCGCTACTCCACCCGTCATCCCATAAAACTGAACACGCAAAGAAATCACTCTGCTTTGAATCAACAAAATATTTTGTTGGTATTCAAAACAAAGTTTCTATTTGTTTCAATTCATGAAAAAGTTTCAAATCAATTCAAAATTTCATTCAAATTAAACCAATAAAATTATTTAAAGTAATCACAGTTGTGTGATTCAGAACAATCACATTTGTTTTTAAACTCAAATTATTAATTTATTGCTTGAACAAAGTATTTTGTCACCCTAAGAAATCACTCTGTTTTGAATCAACAAAATATTTTGTTGGTATTCAATGCAAGCTTTCTGTTTGTTTCAATTCATAAAAAAGTTCCAAATTAATTAAAAATTTCATTCAAGTCAAACCAGTAGAATTAGTCAAAGTAATCACTGCTGTGTGATATTAATTTAAATAATGTTTGATTTATAACAACCACATTTATCGTTTAACTCAAATGTTTAATTTATTGTTTGAACAAAATATTTTTTCACGGTAAGAAATCACTCTGTTTTGAATCAACAAAATGATTTGTTGCTTTTCAATACAAGATTTCTATTTGTTTCAATTCATAAAAAAGTTCTAAATCAATTCAAATTTTCATTCAAATCAAACCAATAAAGTTATTTAAAGTAATCACTACTGTGTGATATTAATTTAAATAATATTTGATTTATAATAATCGCATTTATTTTTAAACTCAATCGATTAATTTATTGTTATAAAATCGAAATAATTTTTCACCCGCAATTCCCCCTGCTTCGAATCAACAAAATATTTTGCTGCTATTCAATACATGGCTTCTATTTGTTTCAATTCTTAAAAAAAATCCAAATCTATTCAAAATTCAATTAAAATCAAACGAATCAAATTATTTAAAGTAGTCACCGCTGTGTGATATTCGCCTAAATAATATTTGATTTATAAAAATATCTTATTTTAAACATCGTTTAAACTAAAATGGTTAATTTATTGTATTAATATATTATTTGTATGAGTGCACATTTCATAGCAGCCATATCATAGACTAACTCTAAGACCAGTAGGTCCCTTACACAAACGATTTTTTTCAATGCTTCGGTTTTTCTAAAGTAAGTTTAAACAGTATAATTTGTAAAACAGATTATCAACTAATTATTCTCTTTGTAGATAGCTGGAAAAACTTCCGACTGAAGACGATTTTGAAAATAAGCTGCCATTATGACGACCTTTCCCTAACTGTTCTTCCCGAGTCCTGCAACCAACCACATGCACAAGGCCATTTCCTGCGATGCCGGTCGGCTGGGGGAATATAGCGCGGTAATTATTTTAAAACAATAAAACACGATTCTCAGTATTATAAAGCATGAAGTTTTATTTCAATCAAATGGTTTTATTGTATTTGTTCTTCGATGTTTATTATTTCAACAAATGCGTTTAGTTGATTTAACAAAATATTTTGTTTTGAACAATAAAACACGATGTTCAATTCTATAAAGCATGAAGTTTTATTTCAATTCAATGGGTTTCTTGAATTAGTTCATCATTGATAATTATTTCAACAAATGTGTTTAGTTGGCATTACAAAACATTTTGTTTTGAGCAATAAAACACGATGTTCAATTCTATAAAACATGAAGTTTTATTTCAACTCAAAGTTTTTGTTGAATTAGTTCATCAGTTTTATTGGTCCATATATAAACCAAAATTTTAGATGAATTGATTCCTATTTTGAATTGGTATAACTACGTATTTTTTTGCGTGAAGAAAATAGACCACCTGAAGTATTAAATTCACCTCTAAACTAATTTAAATAATTTAATTTAAATTATACTAATGCAACATCAATGACGTCTATATACACTCTCGCGCCACTTTACTCAATTTTTGAGTACAATTGTATGCTATCTCTTTTTCTCTCACTGAAATGTTACTCAATTTTCGTTAAAAAGTGGATCAACTCAAGTTTTGAGTTCAGCTCAGCAATGTTACAGTATTTTTGCTTCCAATCAAGCAAGCAGTGCGTTGCCCCAGACCTTATATCGACAATGATTTTTCATTAGGGCTTAACTGACAAACGTAAACAATGGCTTCTTCCGTAAATTTCTCGTGGCACAAAGGCTACCAATGTAAGCTTCCAATTCTATCGTATAGTTGAGCTCTTCCTCTTTTAAATGACCGTGGTTGATTGAGTGGGCGTGTTTTCAATGACGAGAAATTCGCAGAAGAAGCCATTGTTTACGTTTGTCAGTTAGGCCCTAATGAAAAATCTTTGTCGATATATATGTAAGACTATATTATATATGTAATACTATATTATAGACTATATTATAGACTATATTATATATAATATAAGTCTATATTATAGACGTCATTGATACAACATATAACCAATTTTTAGCAACCTGTATACACTCTCGCTGCACTTTACTCTATTTTTAAGTACAATTGTACACTCCCGCGTCACTTTGCTCTATTTTTGAGTACAATTGTATGCTATCTCTTTTTCTCTCACGGAAATGTTACTCAATCTTCGTAAAAACTGGATCTACTCAATTTTTGAGTAGATCCACATTTTACGAAAATTGAGTAATATTTCTTTTAGAGAAAAAGAGATAGCATACAATTGTACTCAAAAATTGAGTAAAATGCAGCGAGAGTGTATGCTATCTCTTATTCTCTAACAGAAATGTTACTCAAACTCAAAAATTGAGTAGATCCACTTTTTACGAAAATTGAGTAACATTTCCGTGAGAGAAAAAGAGATAGCATACAATTGTACTCAAAAGTTGAGTAAAGTGACGCGGGAGTGTAGGTCTTATTCATTGGTTAACATCTGCTTTTTTGTCGTGAGTGAACTCAATGGAACGAAACGCATCGCAGGTTTGTTGATAATTTTTCAATCCTGATTATACTCGTTTTATCCTCGGAATTTCAGTGAAAACTACTAACAATACCTGCAGGCAACATGTGTGACTACGACTCATCTATCGACAACAGCTATAATCCGGAATTCCCTCTCGAAAGTGACGACGCCTTCGACAACAGCGTGAAACATTTCTCGCTTGGGCCATTTGCTAGGTCAACGCAGATCTATTTTGGGATTCATCCGGATTTGCATAACGACGAATCAGCATGCATCAACGCTGAACAGTCCGAATCTACTCCTACACCAAAAGTGTACACGGACTTATTCTGCGTGCGAACATACACCGCAAAGGATCTCTACCCAATCGAACTAGATCCGAATTCATATCCGGCGTGGGCACTGTCTTTCTACTGGCCTGTGTATGTAGCTAACTTCCGACTGAATAGTTTAGACGAAGCCGAGCGGAATGTTCAGATTTCATGTTATTTTGCCTCCAAAGGGCTCCTCACAAGAATGATCTACATACGGGAAAACGATGACGAGTTTTTCAGAGTGCACCAGAAGAAGTGCTTACTCTTGGATATGTTGGTTTATTTTACCACCCAGGAGGACGCAGAACGTGCCATCCGTTGTTGCGACAAGACGACTTACTACGGTCATAAGTTGAATGTGTTTTCAGGAAGAGTTCCGGAATATTTTGATCCACAGAGAACGGCTCGTTTTCAAATACCTAGAAAGTTCTCCGTCGAATTGACGGAGACCCTGGTAGAGCTTGGGTTTCAACGAAAAGGTTGTGAGAATATCGAGACCATTGTGAAACACTCAGATAGTGAACTGATTGTGGAATTTGGAGATGTACAGACAATGAATTTTGCAGTAATACAACAAATCAAATGGATCCCGTCACGTTTAACTGGAGATGTCAGGAAGCAACGGTACCTGGAACAGGACGTGAAGTTTGAATTGATGTGGAAAATTAAGGAAGATTCGTCATTCATGGAAATGACTCCACCGCATGATGTTATGCAGCATTTGCTGAGCGGAAAGTTACCACCGGTACTAAGGGAATGGGAGAATCATACCTATCCGAAAGATTTGCCGCCAAAGGTGAGAAATTGGATTGAAAATTCAAGACAGAATAGGAAAAGGAAGCTAGTTGAGAATGGCCGGAAACGGCAGGCAGAAAAAGATATGGGTATCAAAACAACTGGTGAGGTTAAAAATCCAGGAAAGGGACTGACGAAAAAGCGTAAAAAAGAGGTGCAGCGGGAGGTAGACGTTTTTCTTGGCATCCCACAGCCACGTCCTCAGCCTCGTCCTGAGCGTTTGAAGAAAACATTCCGTGCAAAGAAGGAGTACTATCTACGTACAAAGGCGGAGCTTATGAAAATTAAACTAACAACTACTCTAGCGACTCGCAACAAACTGTTTTACAACTTGCTGAAGACAGAGAGACAAGTCGGAAAGATAGTGGGGGAGCTTGGTAACACAGAGGAATGTGAATTTCTGAAGAATGGACTGATGGAGGCTTTTCAAAAAGCGGTTCGTTGATAATTTGTTAGTTTGATGATAAGTCTAATGTTGTTTTTTTTTATCGTTTCAGAATGAGCCGCACTTTTTTCCTGGTTATCCGACGGATTTGAAGTTTTCCGATGAACTGGAACCGCTGGATGCATTATGGCCAGTTTATGTGGCTAACTTTCGAGTGTTCGATTTGGATCCGAAGTATCGGAATCGGCATATTATAGAATTCTTTGCTTTGAAAGATTTTGCCGTGGAGATGATTTACATCGGCGACAACGATCCATTCTATAACTCCTATCTTAAGCATATTCTTCTGCTAGATATGCTGGTATATTTCAAGGATAAAGCAACAGCTGATAAGGTGGTCGCCACTTACCACAGTACAATTTACCGTGATGCCAAGTTGAGTGTGTACCCCGGACGAGAGGCTGTCTATTATTTCTGTTGTCGAACTATGTTCCTAGACCTGAATCCTAACCCAATGGTAGGGGAACAATCGATCGAAGGGATCCTGTCGAACACTCCTCCAGAAGCGCTCATCAGTGTAGCCCGTTTACCCAACAAAGCGGTATTCTTTTTCAATAAAGTGCACGCAGCGAAGGCTACCGGATTGAATTTGCGCAGGCTGAAACCGTCGATTCCGAA
Organism: Aedes japonicus; assembly: GCA_034211315.2. Lineage (NCBI taxonomy): Eukaryota > Metazoa > Arthropoda > Insecta > Diptera > Culicidae > Aedes > Aedes japonicus. The sequence continues at coordinate 187,386 of JASCZW010004839.1, forward strand.
GCAGCGATTCTTGGAAGCCGACATCAAGGATGATCTTGTGCGCAGAATACTGTACGATCCGGAGTTCCTCAATGGACAACCTCGGGCCGAATCCCTAAAACGACTGTTTGTTGTTAAATCCATGCCCTCGGAACCATCCGGTGAAGTGGTTTGGGATGGCCCTTTCAAGCAGGTGAAGGAGATGAATGCGCGAATTGGCAGGGTGTTGGACGAGTGGCGGAAGTTGCAGCTTTGAAGTGTGGAATGGTCGCGGTGAGTGATGGATTATTTTGATTGATTTTGTTGTTGTTTCGGAATTGTTGATGAATTTTAAAAAGAAGCAAGACCTGGAAGAATGAATGCCATGCTTCGTAGTTTATTGATTTGTTGACCTTGTTAATTGTTGCTTAATGAGTGAATAAACTTAATTTGCAGAAATTCATTGGTGATTTGAAAATTACTGCATCCTAAACGATTCTGGGCATCGGAGGGTATCCATTCTCCCCCTGTAGATTCACAGAATGCGTTGTAGTTCAAATCTAATTGTTTCGTTTCAACTACTGTTCATGCTACTGCTGAACCATTATGAGTCAGGCTACGGATAATTCAAAAGCATATTTTCAAATTAATACAAAAGATCTGCTACATATGCCGAATAAGAGTATCCAGTTGTGTAACATCGTAAGCAGCATCTGCTGTCATGAGTCGGAGGTTTAGAAAAGAGGGGCTGAGCGTGGTACTAATTCAAGAGCCATGGACTAATAAATGAAAAATACTGGGTATTCAAACACAGGACTGTAAGCTGTTCTATGATAAAAAGCAGAGTACGCAAAGAACTGCTGTTTTGGTTGATAAAACTCTGAATTGCTATCCCATCACAGAATCCTTCAAACGGGACATTGCTGCGGTCATGGTTGAGGTGCCTACCACCAGAGGAAACTGAGGTCATAGTGGCTTCAGCCTATTTTCCGGGTGATGCTCCTGAGGTGCCTCCTCCTGAGATCGACTTATTTGTCAAGTACTGCAGAGCAAATAATACGTCATGATACCAACGCACATCATACCGTGTGTGAGAGTACGGATATCAACAGTCGAGGGGAGTGCTTAATGGAATATCTCTCGTCAAATATGGACATAGGGAAACCTACCTTTTCAAATGCTATCAGACAAGAAGTCTTGGATTTGACATTGTGCAATAGTGCAATTTATGAACGTATTTCGAAGTGGGAAGTTTCTGAGGAAACGTCATTGTCAGATCATAGACACATTGTGTTCGAATGGATTGGTGGAAATCGGTCAACTACTACATTTCGAAATCCAAGGAAAACAAACTGGGATCAATAAGCACAATATTTAAATTCGGAGTTATTTACAGAAGGCGTAAAGATTGATTCAGTTCGGAAATAGGAATCATTTTCTCAAAAGGTAAATGGTACGATTTTAAATTCTTTCAATATTCGTTGTCCTATCAAGGAATCGTCCTCTAACAGGGATGTTCCGTGGTGGAACTCTAAGTTGGAACGTCTGCGTAAAACATCTCGTCGTTTGTTTAATAAAGCGTACTTACTGAGTACAACAAAGAAATAAGACAATCTAAACGACGATCCTGGGTTCTAACGTGTGAAAATATAAGCAATAGTCCGGAAGTCGCAAGACTTCAGAGGGCTCTTGCAAAGGATCATACGATTGAACTTGGGAATCTGAAAAATGAGGATGGAGTTTTTACAAAAACTCCTAGTGAAACGTTAAAACTGATTATGGAAACACATGAACACATAAACACATGTTCTCCGGTTTATTCGAGCGATAGGTTTCCTTTTCCGTGATTGTTTGAGAATGTTACACACTTCACTGAACCCAGTATCAAATTTTGTTGAAGAGATTAAACCTGACGTGAGTGTCCTAATTAAATTTAGTTCTGTCCGCTTCCATCAAGCATACGTTTTTGTAAACTGCCCAAGTAACAATTTTAGTTTCCAGCGTATAGCGCTCATCCCGGCTTTGTTGATAAAACTAAATTCAAAACTTTGTGTCTACCAACACTTTCTCTATGCTTTTTTGAAGCAAAATTTTGTACAAAGTGGCCCACTCTATTGACGATCTGTGAAAACAAGTTAATAAACACCATTATAAGACCACAAAGATTTTGAAAATGTTTAGTGAAAAATGTTATGACCTCTTGAGAACCTTCATAAAGCCTATTGTGCGAAATTGCCACAGCTGTCAAACTTCACTGTGATCTAGTGGTTGGTTTTTGTTTTTCTGCATTGCTCGATTCTCTGCTATTCTGATTCAATTAACAGTAAATCAAATCTCATAAAAAGTTCTAGTGATGCGAGAAATTTTGTTTGACAGCAAAATATCAAAACAATTGAGTTTTTCACAGCGTATCCAATCTCCAAATCATATGCGCATTTAATTGTAGGTGAATATTGGCACGAAAAGAGCAGGAAAATTAATGCACCTTGGTAATTATGCAGAGTTTACAACAGCAAATTTAAACTAAATATATTCGATAAATTAATAATGAATGTCCTAAAAATTTATGGAATTCAATAAGGTTATCTAAAAAAATAACGAAATTAGTCTCCGATCTACAGCTCATTTGCAGTACATATAAAATTTGGTGCATTTACTTTTCCACATTTCAGTTACTTCTTGTATTTCAATATCGTGATTGAAAAAATCACAGTTTTGCCAAAAAGCCAAATTTATCTTCGCAATGACTAATACAAACTATTTGGTTATGTTTTTTTGTCGTTTTTAAACCCTGAATGCCCATTTGCCGTTTAATGCATTTACTAGAGGCAAGATGATTTTCAAATGCTTTTCCAACTGATCATTATAAGAAAACGGCATTTAAAACAGCATTTACGGAGCTCATAAAGTCGGAAAAAACTATTGATAGGACTAAACGAAATTTGAGAAAACAAGGTTTCAAGATCAATCTCGTAAACCTGACTGAAATATGAAACCAATTGGCAAACCAAATTGATTTCCAGTGTCTTCCATAAAACTTAATAAAGTTGGATAGTTTTGGCTACTTAAGTGCGCGTTCTGTGATGAAATGTTCGGAAAAAATTAGAAGAAAAAACATTGCAGAGCAACACGCTTCAAGTGGGCAGTGCGTCCATATTCGAAGTGACTGAAGCTTTACTATATAGTATATGCTTTTAACTTGTGTTAAAAAAGTTGTACATATTGAGCATTGGCATTAAATAAACCATATTACAATTTAAGTTCTTTGCAGGTTCTGTAGCAATGATTTTGACATAAACATTCTTTAATAAGACAGGAATCTAAGAAACTACGCAGATTTGAGAAGTCAAAGTTAATTTTGATAATCATTTAAATTTATGGTTTCTGAGTTTAATGCTCTTCATTATTCAAAGAGGTGATACAAACTTGCCATAATACAGAGTGCGGCATATAAAAATGCGAAAATGTTTAAACTTCAATAATGGGTTAATTTGTGTTGACTTATTTCTGTTGGCAGTGTATTTGTTTATGTTCACTAATATCAGAAGAATTGGAATTGCTTTATTCACTTTGATTGTTGTTTTTTTGTATTCTCCCATGCGTCGGAGTAACGATCTTTGATGAAGTTTGTCAGAAGCAGATAATTTCTCATCTCCATGCGAGGCTCTAGGAGTGGATAGTAATTTATTGCTAGAACGAATTCTCTTCATTTCTATTCGGATAAAATGGAGGACACATCGAGTAAACTTGATTGAAAGGACCCAATACAAATAACTGAGCTCGAAAATGTTGAAATTATTGCCCACAGTAGTTGAAATAGGGATTATAAAGAAATAAATTTTCGCATTTTTCCTGTCAAAAATAAATGAAAATCTAGATTTTATACCGACTAAACGAAACTCAGAATTCATCCGCACGTCACTTTTTACGTCTTCGAGCGAAGTCTTGGCTTAGCATGGTGAACAGAAAAACTCAAGGACATCTCAAATGTCTGTTGGAACAAAAATCGCCGCAAATGACTTGGCTGATAAAATCTTTAAGAAAGTCAGGGTAGAAAATGCGTTGAGATCTTTTCAGCCTTACAAATCTGCAGGAATGGACGGGATATTTCCAGCATTACTTCAAAACGGCGAAGCAGTGTCGATCTCGCCATTAATTGAGATTTTTAAGCAAGTTTAAGACTTAACCATAGTCCAACTTCATGGACACAAGTAAAAGTTATCCTCAAACCTAAAGTAGGAAAGCGAGACAAGGCACATCCTAAATCAAACAGACCCATTAGTCTTTCATCAGTCCTATTAAAGACTATGGAAAAAGTGTTGAATGATTATATCAATTCAAATTACATGAACAAGCATCCACTATCTGAGTTCCAGTTTGCTTACCAGTCATAGTGTGGTTTCAAAGGTAGAAAAAGCTCTATCGGTAAAAGAAATAGCAGTTTGTTCTTTCTTAGATATTGAAGGAGCTTTCGACAACGCTTCCTATTCGTCTATGGCTCGTGCCATGAAGAAAAGGAACATTGACATGAACATAATTGCCTGGGTTCATACCATGCTTGCAAAAAGAGAAATCACTTCAGAGCTGGGAAGTTCGTCTATTACAGTACGGGCAACGAAAGGTTGTCCCCAAGGAGGAGTCCTCTCACCACTTATGTGGTCCTTAGTTGTAGACGATCTTCTAAGAAGCTTATCTATTTAATCTAATCTAATCTCACACTAACGCAGCCAATTCTTGAAGGCATCCTGGAAAATGATGGTTTCTTGAATGAATCATTTTTCTTGTCATCGGCCAGGCCAACTGCGTAGTATGTGCCGCAGAGAGGATTCCAAGAAATAGAGCGATTCCAGAAAGATCTAGAATCGCTCTACTACTTTGAATCAAGGGAAGGAAGAAAGCGTGGACCTCCCGTACCAAACGCTTCCATGTAGAGTTAAACAGTGTGATAATTTGTACTTTATCGTTGGGAGCATAGATGCTAGAAAGATTGGTTTATGCTCCTTTTGCCTGTGGATGAACTTTTGGCATTTGAACCAAACGCCTGGTAATAATTGCCAAGGTTATAGCGCCTTATCTGGCTCAATGGTGGACTATAACTTACGGATAAATTCGAAGCTGAAAATAGCATAAAAGACGATCTTCTAAGAAGCTTAGAGGAAAAAGGCTTCGAGGTTGTTGGTTTTGCAGACGATATAGTCATTATAGTGAGGGGAAAATTTGCCATTTAAATTTACCCAGTCTTCGTGTATCAAGGAGGGCCTTAGCATTAATCCATCGAAAGTAGTAATTGTACCTTTCACTAGGAAAAGGAAGTTTAGTCTAAAAGCGTTTCAGCTAGGAGCATTAAAGATTAATCTAAGTGGACGGGTTAAATACTAAGGAATGATACTGGATGCCAAACTGAACCAGTGCGCAAAAACATTTGGCAGAAAATGGGGTCTGAGACCAAAAATGATAATGTGGATTTATACATCCATAATACATCCAAAAGTAACGTATGCTTCTCTTGTGTGATGGCCAAAAACAAAAGAGGCTACTGCACAGAAAAAGCTTGCAAAACTTCAACGGCTAGTATCCATTGCTATAACGGGAGCGATGCGCAGCACTCCATCAAATGCGTTGAATGCAATCTAAATCTGAAGCGGAAAAGAGTATGCTTAGACTTAAACGGTTGAAAACTTACATGTCTGGTGACTCAGTCGGTCACCTGAGCATTTCACAAAGCTTTCGAAATGGGCCAGTGATGTATATGAATGGAGACTGGATGAAACCTGTGGAAAACCATGACATCCCTTACAACATATGTGAAACGTCACGTATAGATTGGGAAGTCGGAGGTCCCACTGATCGTCATGGCTCCGTAAAATTCTTCACAGATGACTCATAAATTGGAACAAAAACGGAAGCAGGAATCTTCGGCCCTGGGGTAGAAATCTCAGTGGCGATGTGAAAGTATCCAACGGTTTTCCAAGCGGAGATCTTTGCTATAGTAAAATGTGTTTGCTATAGTAAAATTTGTTATAGTAAACGTTTGTCTGAAGTGTAAATATAGCTATGTAAATATTTGTATTTTTACAGACAGCCAAGCGGCACTCAAAGCGTTAAGTAATTATAAATGCACATCCAAACTTGTCTGGGAATGCATTCTTTCATTGCGGAAGGTGTGCCAAGAGAACTCGGTAAATTTATTCTGGGTTCCGGGACACTGTGGCATTGAAGGCAATGAAAGGGCAGACGAGCTTGCTAAACAAGGTTCAACTGCACAGTTTATTGGCTCAGAACCATTCTGCGGTATATCATACTGTGCCATAAAAATGGAATTAAAATCTTGGGAAGAGCAAAGGCTGATGACCAATTGGTTACAAATGTTACAATTAGTAAAAAGCTTCTGGAGCTCAATAAGAGAGTTCTTTGTACCTATACTGGCCTAGTAACCGGACATTGCCCGAGTAGATATCATTTGAAAAATATTGGCCAGGTTCAGAATGATATCTGTCGTTTCTGTAGTATGAAACGCGAACCCTCGGAACATCTGCTTTGCAGTTGTGATGCTTTATACAAGAGCAGACTTAAATTTCTGTACAGTGGCTATATGCAACCTACAGTAAATTGGACTGCAAATCCTGGAAAGGTGGTGGGTTTTATAAACTCAATTTTGCCTGACTGGGAAACGCGTCTTAGGCTGGTCACTTGACAAATGGTTATCTAGCTTTAAGATGCGAATTAGAATAGTAAACAGGGGTATACCACAAAAGTTCAACGCACCCAAAAAAAAAATCGAACGAATGAAGCCCCTGGATGCAACCAATAAGTTCAAATGATCATTACTATGGAAATATCCAATCGATTTGGAATATTTTAGCGCCTTGGATTCTAGAACTCGACCACTTTCTCATTGTTTCATATGACCGATGGACAGCATCCGTCTCCGGGAAAACCGGATTTCCGGAACCGTGTTCTGAAAAGGGTATAAATATCAGATTGCAATAGAAAATCCACAATAATGATACTAAAAGTCGAGGAATTAATACACAGGAATGTTTGTGAATGTCATATGATAATCTGGAGACGGAAAAACGGTTACTCCGGAGCAGGTTACCGTGATAAGAAAACTATTTGTATTGAACCCTAGTAACATGGGTGTCAAAACTCTTTGAATCTTTCGAAACGAAAGTTTGTCATATTTATTAGACCATCCTGTCTAATGGCCAGAAAATGATTTGGATTGAATCGTAGCAATATGGGTGTCCAAATTCTTGAAATCGTTCCAGAATAAATTGTCTCGAACTGGCCACTCGTAACCCAATTGACTGGATGGTTCAATAACTATGGCAAACGTTCTTTTTCTTCCAAGAATTTTGACTTCTACATTGCTAGAGTTCAATTCAAATCATTTTCTGGCCATTCATGACTCCATAGGAACCTGCTCTAGAGTGATTGTTCCAGGATCAAGTTATATGGCAATCAGATCAGACACATTCCTATGTATATGATTTCCATATGACTTATGGGAACATATATTTGCCATAAGTCGTTGGGACAATCAGAAAAAACAGCTTTCGACATGGAGTTTTCATATTAAGGGCCAATGTCGCAAACGTAAACAATTCCTTCTTCCGCAAATTTCTTAAAAAGAAAACTCGCTCAAGTAAACTACCACTTCTATTGTAAAGGGGAACTCCTTTTCTGTACAATCATCGAGGTAATTCACTATGATTAAGTGAGCATTCTCGAGATATTTGCGGAAGAAGCCATTATTTACTTTTGCGGCATTGGCCCTCATGAAAACTTCATATCGATTTATCACCGATCTTCTAAATGATCATCACGGTCCTGATGGTCCAGACGATCACTATCGGAAACTCTTCGTCTGATTCTGGCAGGGCAGGGACAATTAGGGACAATTTTTTGTAACAGACGGAAATTTTTACTCGGTTCATTATTAGACCCACAACCCTAAATTTGCTGTCTAGATAAGTTTCCGCCTCATCATCAACCGTCGTCTCGCCCCTAGATGCTCAACCAACACCAGTAAAACGTAAAATAATCATTACATTGTTTACAGTCTTAGAGAGCGGACAATAAATACTTTCGCTGTAGTCTCACTGATTAGTGAGACTACAGCGAAAGTCCATTTTTTCTGACCATACCGTAGCTAAGTGTATAAATTTTGAACCTCAGTTTAATGTATCGACAGTTCAAAATTCGAGGTTTCGCATAAATATATCATAGAACAACATGCCATGGACCTAGACAGTTTACAATTCTTGATTTTGCATAGAGAAGTGAGAAGAGAATGCAATTTTTCTTCGCAGAATAAGGAGTGTATCGAAAATGAGCTATCCACAAACTTTCTTTCAAATTATGTTGAAAACCGATATTTTATTCATACAAAAAATTGATCCTTTATTGTACGAGGTTAAACTTGAACATAATGAAGACCGGATGCAATTTAAGTTATTCCTTCACGAATTTTCGAACTTTGGATCGAATGCTATTCATCACGTTCCGGACAAGTGTTGCATCGGATTTTTTGGACGCTTGAGCCCAAATTTTTTTTGAACTCCTGCATGTTTCCAGCTGCCTTACCAGTCTTCTTGAAGACCCTCTTCACGATTGCCCAGTAACGTTCGATGGGTCGAAGCTGAGGGCAATTTGGTGGATTGATATTTTTCTCAACGAAATCTATACCCTTTTACGCAAGCCAATTGAGAGTGGTTTTGGCATAGTGAGCCGACGCTAAATCCGGCCAAAACAGTGGAGGTGCTTCTTATATAAAGGCAACAATCTCTTCTGGAGACACTCAGATCGATCGATTTCCGCATTTATAGTTCCGGTAGTGTAAAAAATGGTTGACTTCAAACCACAGGAACATATTGCTTGCCATACCGAATTTCTCCACTTGAATCGACCTGTCCGCATCGCTCACATCCTCCCCAACGACGGCAGTAAAGTATTGTGGACCTGGAAGGGTTTTTGAGTCCTCATTTACATAGGTGTCCATCAAAACGCATGCATCCGGACGCTGCAAAAGACGCGAATACAATTCCCGGGCCCTTGTTGCTGCTCGCTTCTTCTGTTCTGCACTTTGTTTCGAGATTTTCTGCTTCTTGTAGGTCTTCAGGTGGTTTCGCCTCTTGATACGCTGGATCATTCCGACACTCGTTCCTGCTTTTTTTGCCAAATCACGTATTGACATTGATTTGTTCTTCATGATTAGAGATACCACTTTCTGCTCCAGTTTCGGGTCGGAAGAACCGGATTTTCTGCCTCTTCCTGGTATCTCATCCAAAGTATAGTGAATTCCAAACCGCTTTGCCAATGTTTGCATAGTAATACCCTTCCCACTTAGCCATGTGTCCAGAACCTTAATTTTTACTTCCTTTTCAATACGCGACATTTTGAAAACGCAGAGTTTGAACCGCTCTTACAAATAAACAAAAGAAAGCTGACAGTCAAACGCACAGCATACAGTGTTCAGAGCATAAAAAACCATCACAAATACATGCGTACAACGCAAATGTATGTGGATAGCTTATATTCGATACACTCCTTAATCGTCCCAGAACTATATAGCAGCCGGAGTTATTTCATGCATCGAGAATATTTCTGAATGTAATTCCGAACAGTGCAGAGAAGCTACGCAGCTATACAGATTTAAATTTGCAAACACTACCAGATTTCGGTTGAAACATTTTTTTTCTTCCGTTCACCAAAGGCAGCAGCCGCTGAACCAATGTGTTCACGTTCATTACATCAGCTGAATATGAACCAATCAGCATATGCAACAGTTTTGACACAAAAGCTTCAAGAAGACATACTGATCCGGTATATAACGAACACGGAATACAGAAGAACACAAATGATCCTGATCGAGAACGTTCAGCAGCAGAATTTACCGTTTGACCACGACTTTGTCACTGAAGACTAGTGAAAAAAATCCTTCTTGTTAGCTTTTCTGCGATGATTCGTAGCATAGGGAATAGACAAGTCTCACAGGAGTAAATGATTTATCTATTATCATTCAGGAACAAAAATCATTAGAAACATTTGGTGATATACGAAAATATGTACACTGCATTTTACAGAATCATCTTTTGCGGTGAATGCAACGCAGTAGGCCTGGCCAAAGCGGCCTTGTTTCATGCAAGCATCAATATTTACAAAAAAAAAAATCGGCATCATCTAACCCAATTATTTCCAGGATGCTTTCTCGTACTGGTTGTGTTTGTTTTAGATCAGATTTGATTAGATTAGACTAGGAACAAACGATTCCGAGCAGAAGTCCCAAAACAGACAATCAACCTAAGCAATAAAAATCCAGCTTTTTTTTCATCAGTTAAACAATGCATTTATTTGCGCATTTCATCATAAAGCCGTGTAGCATTTACAATCACCAAATAGTCCTACTCTCCTACCTGCTTCTTTTTCACCCGTTATCGGTACCGTCCGCAACGAGCTTGTACTCATACTCTCATGATAGGAAGTCATTCCTCCGGAAACAGCAGAATGCCCGCTGAGCCCACTCTTTCAGATTGTACCCCACATTCGGCGGAAGCAGTTCCAAGTTCTGCGAATCCTCATCGTCGTAGTCCCCGGCATCGTTGTCCAGGTAATCGCCCTCCGCACTGATACCTCGGTTGAGAATTTTCTTGTAGCCCTTGCTATTGGACAGCTTGCGACACTGCTGGAAGTCCAACTCGTCCTCCTGGTCCGATTCGATGGTCATCTCCTGTATACTGAACGTGTCGGACAGTTCTTGGCGTTTGTTTGCCGATTCGGCCAGTTTTCGACTGGGTCTGGGAAAGAACGATACCGGTTCTAAATCGTCCTCGTCGCTGTTCCCATCGGACGGACTCACGTCAACCAAAGGCTGATCCCGAACGATGGCTCCTCCTGGTATGGGTAGACGAGATATTGGTATGAGAGATGCTGACTTCGGAACTGCTTCATGGTTGAGCTCCTGGTTTGGAAGGGGAAAATAGGAGGAGGAAAACATTATTGACTCAATTCGATTCAATCTAAACACCCACCTGTTCCTCATACATTTGTCGATAGTTACGCTTCGCCCGTTCTACCTTCAGCTCGAGTTTGCGTTGCAAAATTTTGCACGTGTTTATCTGGGTAACCTTTTGATTGGGCCGCGTCTCATCCTCCTGCGTCGAGACACTGCTATTGCCAATGGAAGACGCGTACGAATCAGTGCTGTTGTCACTAGTCAGTACTCGACGATTGTTCCCGCTGGATTCAACCTTTGCTATCGACGTCGATGTCTTATCAACTATGTACTCAGTGCTGGCAATCTGTGATTTTGGATCCCCGGATCCTTTATCCTTTGGGTCTTGAAATACCACATCAAAGTCGTTGATTTTCGAATAAATATCGCTTTCTGCATCGGAATCCGAGTGGTTGTTCTGTTTGGGGTGATTTGCACTTACAATTGGGTCACATCTGGAAGGGGTTTTATGCACTTACCAGCACCTCTGCGAGCAGTTCACCATTCGCCTTCTCTAGATTGTCGAAGAATAAGGCCTCCAGCCGGTCGTCCGTTTCGTGACCACTGTCGTTCATCTGCATGGCACCGGAGCAGGAATTTAATTCAAGTTTTTCACTACAATATGCTTCTACGCGAACCGAAATCTGTGTTTACATCGCCGTGACAAGACTTTTTACGGATTATCGATTTTCCCTGGCAAAACATATGATGGTTCGAAAGCAGTGCCGCGTGCAGTGCGCACGCCCAAAGGCTCCCCTTGTTATCACATGGAAAGCATGGCACAGAATGTCATAGAGAAGTGGACGAGGCAGTTCTCGGGTAGGTTTTGGAATTCATTGGTCTATTTGTTTTCGAAAGATGAAATATGATTTTTGTGGTTACTGTAGTATCACAGAAGGGAGTCTGGGGTTCACTTTTTGCTTGTATAGGCACCACACCATTCTTATGCCTAGTGTCCTTCGGCAGTGGCGGTCAATATACTGTATTTTGATATTATTTTCATAAAATTTTACATTTCTCCCACGCACTAATCACACGCAAAAGTGAACCGTCAGGACATTCTTGTACTGTTTTCTACCGGTGACGAAACATTTCTGCTGCCTACAACCGATGGTTTAAACATTTTGCGACATAGATTCATGTCGCTCATAATTTCATTGATTGCTGACTTATTACTGCATACTTTTGATGTTTTTTCTATGGTTTGACATTATAGAAATGGACACTAACAACTCATGACCAAAAATAACCAAATAAGTGCAGTTTTAATCAAGCTATCAAATACAGTCTCGCAATTTCTAAACGGTTTAAGGGCAAAAAAGGTGAATTTTCTCTTTCTATCTTCTATCCTTCGTATGCGGGCCTCAATGTTCCGCATTGTACATTTATCGCCACTGTCCGACGGTAATATATAGTAAAGTGGCGTACTCCATCTCTCCATAGCGTGCTTCGTGAACTTGGTCACACTAAGATTTACCTCGTACAACTGCTGTACTTTGGCAAGTACTAATGTGGCACTGAGTCGTACGCCTTTTGTACGCCGATGCACGTCATGCTCCGGTTCTTTTTCCTTTGGGTTACCGACACTAGCCGTTCAAGTTTTGGCAGGTTTTTCTGTGCAGTAGCCTCTTTTGTTTTTGGCCACCACACTAGGGAAGCATGCGTTAGTTTTTGAGGAATTATGGATGTTTAAATCAACATTTTTGGTCTTAAACCCCATTTTCTGCCAAATGGTTTTGAGCATATCCAGAAAGTACTGGTTGCCTTGCCGATCACAAACTCGACATGAGCATTCCAGTTCAGTGTGGCATCCAGTGTCACTTCTAGGATTAGAAATCTTTCTAGCTTAAAAGCTTTTAGCTTCAACTTCCTTTTCCTGGTGAAAGGAACAATTACTACTTTTTAGGGATTTATGCTAAGGACCTCCTGAATACACCAAGACTGTGTAAATTTTAGTCACGATTGCATTCTATATGAGATGATATTGTCAAATTTTCCCCTCACTATGCAAAACCTCCAACCTCGTAATCTTTTTCCTCTAAGCTTCTTTGAAGATCGTCTACAACCAAGGACCACATTAATGGTGAGAGGACTCCTCCTTGGGGACAACCTTTCGTTGCCCGTACTGTAATAGACGAACTTCCCAGCTCTGAAGTGATTTCTCTTTTTTCAAGCATAGCATGAACCCAGTTGATTATGTTCATGTCAATGATCCTTTTCTTCATGGCACGGAACCATAGACGAATAAGAAACGTTTTCGAAAGCTCCTTCAATATCTAAGAAAGAACAAACTGCTATTTCTTTTACCAAAAGAGCTTTTTCTACCTTGAACCCACAGTATGCAGTGCCGTAACTGTTGACTTACCAGACTGGTAAGCAAACTGGAACTCAGATAGTGGATACTTGTTCATGTTATTTGAATTAATAAAATCATTCAACACTTTTTCCATAGTCTTTTATAGGTCTGATGAAGGACTAATGGGTCTGTATGAAGATATCTTTAGTGTCCATGAAGTTGGAATATGCTTGAGTCTTAAACTTGCTTTAAAAATCTGGCTTCCTTAAAGATTTGATCAGCCAAATCTTTTGCTGCATTTTCTGTTTCAACAGACATTTGGGTTGTCATTGTAGAACATTTTTTACCTACAAGTGATCCACCACTGTCCACACACAAAACTGATCCACAAAAATGGACTTCCATAATCAACTTTAACGTTTCACTAGGAGTTTTTGTAAAAATTCCATCCTCATTTTTCAGATCCCAAATTCAATCGTTCAATGATCTTTTGCAAGAGCCGTCTGTTAGCAAGCCGTCTGTTTTCACACGTTAAAACCCAGGATCTTCGTTTGGATTTTTTTATTTCTTTATTTTACTCAGTAAGTGCACTCGTATAGGGGGTCCAATCTGAGGTTCTTCTCGATTTATTAAACAATCTACGACACGTTTGACGCAGACCTTCCAATTTAGTGTTCCACCATGGAACAACCTGTTGGAGGCCGATTCTTTGATAGGTCTAGTGGTAAATCTAATCATTTATCATCTTATCTTATCAAAATAATTCCAATTTCTGAATCAATCTTTCCACCTTCTGTAAATAACTTAAATATTGTGCATATTGATCCCAGTTAGTTTTTCTAGGATTTCTAAACGTAGTAGTTGACCGCTTTCCCCCACTCCATTCAAACACAATGTGTCTTTGATCTGACAATGACGTTTCCTCAGAAACTTCCCAATTTGCAATTCTTTCATAAATTGCACTATTGCACAATGTCAGATCTAAGACGTCTTGTCTAATAGCATTTAACAATGTAGGTACTAGGCTGATGCGAAATTCGAAATGTTTGCTCCCCTAAGGTTAATCGACGCCAATTTGGGTCCTGATAGTCCCCAAAAAGTTTGAACATATTTGGTTTTAATTTGGCTTTGCACACGCTATTCAAAGTTTGTATGGGAATTAGTATGAAGAATCTCAAACTTACATTTCCAGATCCCTAACATCTTGATATTATGTCCTTAAACCAAATCTATGAATCCTCATTGAATCCTATATATTGTGTAAGTTGCCAACTAAAGAATAAAATATCATACCTAAAGTTTGTATTTTATGTTTTATTGAATAACTATTTTTGTATAAAATTTACATGTCAGGTATCTTCGGCATTTTGATAGTTGACAACTTACACTATACGAATCTTAATTAGATTTGGTTTAAGGACATAATAATATGTTATGGATCTGGAAATGTAAGTTTGAGATTCTTCATACTAATTCCCATACAAACTTTGAATAGCGTGTGCAAAGCCAAATTAAAACAAAATGTGTTCAAATTTTTTGGGGACTATCAGGACCCAAATTGGCGTCGATTAAGCTTAGGGGAGCAAAAATTTCGAATTTTGCATCAGCCTAGTAGGTACGTTTCCCTTATTGCATATGTCTATATTATTTGATGGGAGATATTCCAATAAGCAGTGCCCTCGTTGATATCCGTACTACCCCACACGGTATGACGAGCGTTGGCATTACAGCCGGCTGAAAGTCTCTTTAATAAAGACATCTAATCTGTTTAGGAAATCTGTTATGCATGTTAGCTCCGCTTTCTTTCCATCTTTGAAGATGTCTGCTAATGATTTGTAGCTCTGGGGCTATTCATAAACCACGTAGATTTTTCTGGGGGTCTGACCAAAGTATACACTGCCGATACTAGCATATAAGTCCCATTTGAATTTTCATCATTTTTGAGTTAATCTTGCCAAAGGTGTTTATATAAATTGAGCTTTCAAAAAACATTAAGAAAATATCAACTTTGTATTGAAAAGTAAGAAAACAATACCAAACCGTGTGTGAAGAGGGAAACATAATCGTGTAACATTAGTAGTTGTGTCACAGTTCAACAGGAACAGGGCTTGGCAAATATAGAGAGCAGGCTAGCGAAACAGTGCATTTCAACTTTGGAATCACATGGGAGCCATTGAAAGTACGGGAGTCATCTGATTACTACCACGAATGTTTGCTACGTTCCGTTTTTTTTCTTTACAACAATTCTCATGTTTAATTTGTTAAATACATCCGAACATTTTAATAATACTAAAAACTTCATTTGAATTTATTTGGTTTTGGTTGAACGTTATTGTTATTGCTATTGATCAGCCCCTACGCAAGTACCCACCGATCTGCATCTAAGCCCTACACAGCCTAAGCATTCGTGCCAAAAACAAATCAAAAACAGTATCTATTATCCTGTTTTTGATTTGTTTTGTTCTGTCTTCAATATTTGGTAGAAATAAATTATTTGTTAGCTGAGAAAAAAAAATGAAGAACAAAGATATAAGTAGAATTCTTGTAATTCCCCGGATGTTTGAAAAGCTTAGCCATTTCTCTAAAAATATACTAAAGATTATTGTCTTAGCTGTGTAGTAAAATTAATAAATTTTAAAAAATATATCAGTATCGATATTCGTTTTGAATCGATTCGAATCAACAGCAAGGAAGTAACCACACAATGGGATAATGGTTCATCTATTCTAAAATATGGCGGCCGGCGAGTATGGCAAAGGAATAATATAGATCATAACTAAATATGATCCCTACCACCGGCCCACCTTACCCGGTGAACCACTACATCTCACCTGAAAGCAGCTTCATTGTTTTCCTCTGTACTCACAAGATCACTCGCGCCGCCGAACAATAGATAACCGAAACCTAGCAGCACTTTTGTTAATCTTTTGCTGGGTTGATTCGATCACTCGCGCCACCGAGCAAAAGATAACCGAAAACTATAGATTACGCGCTATGCCCTATAACAAAATAGTGAATAAGAAAGAATCAATGCAACCGTTCACATCAGATGCTCGAAGCACTCCTTTTTCGTTAACGATCAATATGCACAATTACATTCTACAAACAATCCTACTACTGTAATTCACATCTGCATCAAGCAAGTTGAGCGTCCTAAAGAGCAATCCATACCTTGAATTACGATTGAAGAATTTGGTGAAATTAGCGTCCCTGGAAGCATTTCGTGCCTTCTGGCAACTTAACACTTCTATTGATTTCTAAGCTCATCTTTCTCGCACCATCCGGGGGAGACTTGGTCCTATTATTATCTCAAACCCCCTCAACCAATCCCAATGTCTTGTGATATAGTGGGCGAAATATTATAATTTGACATAGGTAACTTAATGTAGACGTCTTCCAAATATAGCAGATCGACAGGCAATCGGTGGAGACCCACCCGATACCTCACTGCAAGATGCTTAGAGGTGGACCGGAAGATTTGATGAGCTACCTCCCCCAGGTTTTTGTTGAACGTATAATCAAAATCAACTTATAATAAATACAACAAGTTATATTTACTAACTATAGTACATACAAAACTAACATGCATACATACACACATACATACACACATGTAAACCCACATGCATAATTACATTTAAAAAAATATATACATACATACATGCAAAAATACACACATAAACCTCCACTTACATACAAAAGTAGGTACAAAGATACATCTACACAAAAAAACATTCAAAAAAACTCCAAAAAAAGAAAACTAAACCCCCGACCATTTTGTTTGGCCGCAAACGATAGGGGAAAGCCCAAGCTTTCAAAAGTGGAAGTTTAAAACTTACCTATTTTTTTTGTTACAAACTTGTCCAAAAACAAAAAAACCTCGAGGTAGCAACAAGAGTAATGAACAGGAAGCAAGGAGTGGTCAACTTTCTGCGCTGAGACGTGAATTGATGTCTGAACATGATTGATTCAGGAAGTAACTACATAATTGGGTATCGTTGATTTACGTTAACACTAATAAAGATCTGATTAGTAAACTATTTAGAAGAATCTATCCGTGGCTTAAAAGCTCCTTTAATTTCACAAAATGACAAATGTACAATGTAAAAATGTAAGAACACAGTTCAATGTTTAAATCACAGAACAACATCACATATTTATCAACAATAAACAGCAGTCAAAGTCTCTAAATCAGAGCTAAAAACAGATTCAATCGGTGTTCATGATCAAGCATACGCTCTGTAGTACCCAGTGGCTTGAATGTTCCTCGGTGTGAAGATCTGCCTCAAACACAAGTCCGACTCCCATCGCATTACGCCGCTGGGACGTGGTGTAGACCGGTGTTCGGAAGGTATTCTGAAAGAAATACGAAGCTTAGCTAATTATTCTTGCACAAGTCACGTTCCGAACTGCAAGTACATCATAAACCGACTATTAAAACAATAGTATTCAAGTACTACCTACGAGAAAATGGCCCAAAGGGTCACATAAACACAAACAAACAAACAAACATAAACGCCGAAACAGATCGTAATCAAATAATCGGGCATGTTCTTTGGGACACGTACGCGCCTCTATTGGCATCCGTGTACATACTCAAAACTACTTGTATACCAACAAAAGAACAAGCAGGAGCACAAAGAATAATAGTTATACAAAAAAAAAAGTGGGGGAGCAAGAAGAAAAAAAAAAGGAACAAAAATCTAGAACGAATGAAACTTACTTGCAGCTTCAGACGGTGCGCCTCTATCGGCACGACGGACAGCACCGGCAACGGTTCCACCAGCACTTTCGGAGTCGAACGTGCCAGACGTCGATTGGCCGGATCCCAGCGGGCACCCTCCAGATAGAGCCCGGTCACGTAGCAGCCCTGCATTTATCAGCATTTCCGGATCATCCGTCCGCATGCATAACATAAACGTGGACGTGGACGTGGTGGGTGATGCGTTACGAATGGCAGGGCCGATGGGGTAAGAAGATAGGAACATACCAAGACAAATATAAGACGAATATAAGACAAATTGTGTGTACGTACAAGTAAAAGAAATGAAATTTGTCGCTCCCATATGCATTCGAAAATGGGAACTTTTGTCGTCTTCGTTTGCCCGGGAAGAAGGTTGGTTGGATGGATGTTTGCCCGTCTACTGTTTGCCGAACACTTGCAGCATTTTTGGTGGGTTATTGAGTTACTAGTATTTGTTTTTTAACAGGCGAAGTCTTTTTGCACTTGGTGTGTGAACATGCTCGAAGTGGTGCTTTCAGTTTACGTGGAAAAAAGATCAATTTGAAAGTTAAAATAGAGGTGGGGTTACCTCTCCCAGAAGGGCATTTCCAGGCTAGTTGATTTTCCGGAATTACAATTCTCGGAATGACATTTGCCAGAGTTCAATCGAGAGCAAAATTCCAGGGCGATTATGAGAGCATTCGGAGAATGGAATATTTCCTTTTTCTAATATTCAGAAGAGACAGCGCATGCAAAAATATTGCCTTTTTCCGTTAGATGGCATCTGGAAAACTTAGTTCAGGGATTGTTACCTCATGAAATTTGCTGCACCTGAGGGTGGTGAGGGAAAGTGAAAATAGGACTATGGCTTATTTTAAGATCGACTACTAATGATCTCGTTTTCCAAGTTGAATCTACATTCAGCCATCTGCAATTAATTTGCAATTGAAATTACTCCAGTTTCTGATCCAGTTGTGCTTATTAATAAGTTCGATTTTCCCTCTGAAATCCACCCGATGACTCGAAACCGTGGAGCCGCTTGGTAAATCCTTGATTTAATTTGAAATTAATAACCATTTCCTAGCTTTGTACTTCGTTTTTCCGCTTCCTTGTTCAAACTGCACAAACATTCATTAACGTAATGAAGAAGTATTCGTCCATGCAGAACACACCTCTTCCTGCTGCAGCTCAAATGGAAACAAATTGAACACGACGACGTTGCTGACGGGCAGAAAGCGGTGAGCACCCATGAGCCACGAGACCGGGAACCGATACGGACAACCCGGATGTTCAGCGCATCTTCCAATCTCCGTATTTATTGCACCCGCTGTCGATGTCTGAGGCGAGAGAAAAAGAAAAAGAAAAAGAAGCACCAGTGGCACCGAGTGGCTCAATGATAGTGACTGATAGTGAGAAAAATGTCTTCAACACCGCAGGCTACGCAGCAGCATAAGTATGTATACACTTGCTCATCGTTCGTGCAGCACAATATCCCAAGTGATTTAATTCAATTCGACGTAAGGTAGGTGTATACCTTTTCTCACACGGTGCAAGAAAGTTACGCAACATTCAGTCGAAGGTGAACAATGTGGAGATACTCATGGTACGGATCATATCGTTCGAGAAACCTATTTTATTTATTACTTTACTTGAAGTTAAACAACAACAGATCACGTTGAGGTCCTAATGATGTTGGTTTAAAGAGAGAAAAAAATACATTGAAAAATGATTACATAATATCTTAATCGGAGTTATGTTTGATTCAAAATACACTTGGAGTATTCACATTGCGTATTTGAAACAGAAATGTCAACAAAGGATCAATTTTCTAAGATCAATTTCCGGGACATGGTGGGGTGTTCACCCGGAAGACCTCATTAAACTCTACAAAACAACTAATCTTTTAGTTCTCAAATATGGATCTTTTTGCTCTGCAAGAAACAGCCACCTCATTAAATTGTAACGTGTTCAATATCGTTGTTTACGTATTGCCCTTGGCTGTATGCATTCAACGCATAATATGAGCCTGGACGTTCTGGTTCTGGCAAGAGTAAAACCCTTACAGAATAGCTTCTGAGAGCTCTCATTTAGAATACTGATCAAGTGTGCAACCACTAACAACCTTGGGATTGAAAACTTCGAAGAAATGCTCGAATTGAGTACCCAATCTAGATTCTTGCGAATCCATAATTACTATATATCATCGGATATTAGTCTTCCATGCTCTAATTCTCCTAGTATACGCTTCCCCTATCACAGTTCCTCCATTGATTATGATCTCTCCATGAAACAAGCAATTAAAGGAGTTCCAGATCAACTTCTACCTATTTTAATTCCCCATGTTTTCATTGAAAAGTAACAACATGTCAATAGAAGAATTTTCACTGATGGGTTGCGCTTTGATGGATCCACTGGTTTCGGTGTCTACTATGAATACTCATCTGCCTTCCTTCAGGAAACTTCAGAAACGTTGTTCCGTATATGTTGCTGAGCTGGCAGCAATCAATTTCGCAATGGGGAAAATTTCCGACATGCCCATAGACCATTACTTCATCTTCTTGGATAGTTTCAGTTATATAGATATACTTTCTTTCAAAAATAAGAAAGCAGATGTGTGCGTTGGTCGAAAGATCATTTAAGATTACCTTTGTATGGGTCCCCTCACATTGCTTAATTCCAGGCTATGAGAAGGCGGACTCTCTAACAAAGGTGGGCGCACAAGAAGGCAAGATTTTTGAAAGAAGAATTTCACATGATGAATTTTTCCCATTAGTACGTCAGAGTTCTCTTCAAAGTTGGCAAAACGATTGAAAAAAGTTATTCTCTTGGGCGGTGGTTACATTTCATTATTCTAAATGTTTCGTCAAGATCGTAGTTCAATGGGCTGGATGTAAATCGCGGTTTCATTCGTGTGATGTCAAGACTTATGTCTAACTGCTACTCGCTAAACGCACATTTCTACAGAATTAATCTCGTCGATAGTAATATATGTAGGTTCGGAACCGGTTATGATGACATCGCTCACGCAGTTTGGCATTGCCCGGATAATGATGCCTCCAGAGCACGACTATTGGATACCCTAGTTGCCCGAGGGCGACAACCCTTACGAGAGGTAAGAGACAGTGACCGAAGATTTGGTAGATGTCGCGACCATGAGCAGCAACAAGTACCTGAAATAAGTTACCTGCCTAGCCCCTTCCAAACGATAATGTGACCCATTAACCTCGAGTTAGCCACGAGAAATTGGCACCCCACTTTACTAAAATCGAAAAGCAATCATACTATCAATGATGTATAACGTTAGGTATAATAGGTTTGTAGTAGTGGAACGCCCGGCTGAAAACCCGTGCTGATCGGCACTCAAAAACTGCTTCCTGATGTGTAGAAAGAGCGTTCTTTACGACCAGTTCAAATAGCATCGATACAGCGCTTAGCGATGTGATTCTCCTACACTGTAGTTATTCACGTCCCGTTTGCTTCCTTTTTTAAATACCGGAAACATGCCTACCGGTTTCAGCAAAAAGGAAAGATCCGCTAGAAAGGGACAACTGGAATATCTGATGAAGTGAATCCAGAAGATAGGCCATCTTCTGCCAAAAAAAAAAAAAACGGACGGAACACCGTCAGGTTCGGGCTTAAACGATGTTTAAGAAGTTTCAAAAACTACATCAAGCCTATTTCTTTGCCCCAGAAGGATTTCGGGTTGATTTAAGTCATCGTTGAACCCCACTCAGATGGCGTTGAAAATGCACGACAATGTGCGGTATTTCGTAAATCTTTTGAGAGCCACTCTTTTTTACCATTTAAACCAAGGCCGGTGTGGCCTCTGCTGTACACAGAAGTTGTCTCCATTGTATTCGGTCCATGGCTGTACCTTGCCAGCCTCGCTGTCTGCGGAGAGTCCGCAGGTCTCATTCTACTTGATCTATTCACCTTGTTCGTTGGCGCCTTTTCTTTTAGTATCCGTCGGTTCGTTTTCGAGAACCATTTTTACAGGGCTGTCGTCCGACATTCTTACGATATGTCCAGCCCATCATAGTCGACCGATTTTAGCGTTGTGTACGATGCGAGGTTCTCTCAGCAACTGATGCAATTCGTAGTTCTTTCGCCTCCTCAACTCCTGCACTTCACCGTAGATCGTAGGCAGCACCTTCCGTTCAAAGACATCAAGGGCACATTGGCCCTCCACTAGCAATGTCCATGTTTCGTGGCCGGTTTAATTAATGTCTTGTAGATGGTCATGATGGTTGTTCGATCTCAGCGTCCTTCGGAGTCTAAAGTAGGCACAATAGTCAGCCATAATACGCCTTTGTATATCTCTGCTGGTATCGTTAACCGCGGTCACCAATGAGCCCAGATACACGAATTCGTCTACTATCACGTCAGTCGAAGACCGTTAGTCATTCAAGGAACACGAGGTTCAGTTTGAACGATACTTTTTGCGACGTACCCGTCAATGACATAACCCAAGACGTGGAAAACAGTTTGAGCAGCGATATTAACGTCGGTTGGAAGAATGCTGCCAATCCGAATCAGACAATAATTCACTACCAGTGATGGAATTCTCATCACAATATCAATTCATCGTGCGATACGTCTTCACTTAGGAACATCCTGGAATACAGACAGAAAGATATCTCTATACACTCTCTTCAGCCTAATATATGTCCGATGGCTGACTGTCTGGCCGGGGAGGTTGGATTGATTTTGTCCTCAATGCCTCACGCCATTCCATTTCTCATGAATCACTACACATCCATGCAATGTTACTACGCCATCTGATAGAGCAAATTTACTCTACCAGATGCTGGTGTCGGTTTTGGCCTGAATCAGTTTCTATCCATGAGCAATCGAAGTTCAGAGTCATTGTTTACGTTCGGCACTATGGTCCTTTTCGCGTGTTTGAGAAAAAGAATAAAGCCAAGGGGATATTTGGTTGGATCTGATCTCGAATACGAGTGAAACGTTGTGAGCTGGAGAAACGAAAGATTTTTCACGATGAGAAACGAAACGTTTCCTCACTTTGCGCTTTCATGAACTTTGGATTGTATTTCGTTCGTAAACTTTGAGTGCGAAGCAAGGAGTGAACGTTTTATGGAAAATGATTTTTCCAACACTGAATACTACGATAGTTAGCTCTACGGAAATCATATGACACAGAGGCATGGGTGCCATAGAGATGACAGGAGCGGTATTTCGGCCACTCACAAAGCAGAGATCTAGAGCACAATTGTTTTCGTTCACCACGTCATTAACTTGGGATAGAGTTGCGGTACTGTAGCTGTCCAGAAGCTGAATTGCTCTGCGGGAAAAGAAGGACGCTCATGGAACGGAGGAAGCCGCTGTGAGTTGGAGTCCATGCAATGTCCGCTACGTTGAAGTCTCGAGTTCGATCCGGAGGAATGTGCACCGCACAGAGAAATAGTTGACGACCTCCAAGTTGAATTGCCACCCAGACTTGTTCGCGGTGATCGAAGAATCGTCTTCAACTGCACTTGCTTTCAGCCTGTAACTAACTGTAATGAGAACGCCACCGCCGGTCGATTTATAGCTATTGTTTATGTTTCGATCGCAGCGGAATACTTCGTAAACATCTCCAAAAACATAACTTGAAACAGTCCGCAAATCCAACCATGTCTCAGTCAAGACTACAATGTCATAGCCATTAGGACCTGTGCAGACTTATCTGCAACCGATTTAGCTGCTTTTGTCCAAGATTTTCGAAATTTTTCTATAGTTGTAGCTTGTTGTTTATATTGAGAGAGTTCTCTATTCACGAGAGCCCAATACTGCTGATAGGTTGCAACTCCGGGCAGATAGGTTAATTCGCCTCTTCCGGTACAACATGAACTCCATTCACCTTATACCCCATTCCTAAACGTCTTTGGCATAGTGACAAGGGTGCCAAATCAGGCCAGAATAGCGAGGGATTGTCATGGCTGCGTAGGAATGGTAACAATCGCTTCTTTAGGGATTCTTCACGGTATATTTCCTTGTTTACCGTTCCGATAGTGATTTACCGATTTCTTTACCGTTCCGATAATGACTTTTGTTCCCCTCCCAGCCTTCCTGGCTGTTCTCAAACGTGTATCGAAAGATTAAAGAACGTCATGGACAGGGCTTGCAACCAAGGTTTTTTGCAAGTTTTCTTAGTGACAGATCCGGATTTTCATTGCGACCGCACACAATTGCTTTTCGCACTTGCTCTTTTTCGACGCCATCTTCGATCTAAAAGTTCGTAGTATCACCAAAAATTGATTTTACACAATGAACAGACATACGTTCAACACTACAATACATACGTTACATACGACAATATTTCACGTGTTATGAAGGCAGCACCGAAGACTGTTCGGTGCCTCGGAATCCACAGAAGCTGTCGTTTTCGGGAACTGTGAGCAGGAACATAAAAGTTTATTTGTTGCAAAAAATGTGTACAGTCCAAGCGGTTACTCAATACATCGAATGCAAACAATCTCTGCAAGTAAATCCTCCGCTGGTGAATAGGCTCTAGGGTTATATATTGACATCGGTGTTCATATGGAGGCCGTCGGAGAGGGTCGTTCCATGGCAGGTTGCGCAGGGAAAATCTGATGAAGTAACGTTGAACTCTTTCTAGCCGGTCAGCGTGTAGAGCATTATAGGGAGCCCACAATTGAACTCCATATTTAAGGATACTGCGCATCAAAGAACATCACAGAACTTTCAGTTCGTGAATATCGCGGACGTCAAATGCTTTAGCGGAAGTTAT
Organism: Aedes japonicus; assembly: GCA_034211315.2. Classification (NCBI taxonomy): domain Eukaryota; kingdom Metazoa; phylum Arthropoda; class Insecta; order Diptera; family Culicidae; genus Aedes; species Aedes japonicus. Next base: position 212,110 of record JASCZW010004839.1, read on the forward strand.
GGAAATATGTTTGTTCAAATTCAGCTTACTAGCCATCGTTACTCCTGAGTCTTTAATAGACTCGTTCAAGTACTTCTGATGTAGCAAGTATTGGAAAGTTATATTCAAACGACTTCTATTGAAACTTATGATCTTGCATTTTATAGCGTTAAACTCCATTCCATTGAAAAGACACCAGTTTGATACAGTTCAAGGTCTTGCAGTAGAGCGGCGCAATCAGTCATGCTCCTGATGGGTCTTAAACATTTTAGATTGTCATCGTATTTGAGTCGTTGTGATTGTAAGCGGTGGCGTTAACGAAGAGAATAAAAATTGACGGACCCAAATGCCTGCCTTGTGGTTCACCGGATGGCATCCCGTAGCTGCAGAAATTTACAGATCCAAGCTTGATGTAGGCAGATCTACCAAAGATATAGGAGCGTAACCAGATTATCAGCCATTCAGGGAATCCTAAGCGTTCCAGTTTTTTTATTGCGTTAACTCATACGGTACCTAAATTCCGTTAATTCCAGGAAATATTCTGGTAGTAGATGACAATGTTCGAATCCCGCAGTTGAAGTAACTCGGAATCCGGAAGAACAGTGTGATTTATACACCGATTAGTCGAGCAGTTTCTAACTACGATGATTCCAAATTAGATCCCTCAGAAAAAATGACCAAGTTAATGCGTCGAATTAATATATAGTAAATGGATGTCTTAGTCACGCAGTTTTTTGCCATTTACTGCCAACGATTTCAGAAAATCGACCCAACAAATTGCTATACTTGTAATAGAGGCACAATTTTTTCGAAATTCTACAAGAGTTTTAGAAGATTGTTCGGTTCCAAAATTCTATAGATAGTGACTCAGCAATACAAAATGGCGAAAGAAGTGCTTGACTTAGTACGTAATTTAACTAACTCTATTTGCACTTTAGAATTGTTGAGTCACTTTCAGTTATCGTGCTGGCTGACGGGTCCAGCTGGGCAACTCTTCTTCGCTTCATTGGTAACGCGCGTCTAACGAAGACGTTACCCCTTTGGGCGATCAATGAGCAATTTTATGGCGAAGGTACCGAGCCATTGCTCACACAAAGAATCGAACAGACGGACGGAATTGGAAAAAGGCGATAAGTTGTCACACTAATCAAATTGCGATCCCGGTTCGTGTGCAGCAAGCTAGTATACAAGAAATGCCCACCGGGTGCGGAGAACTAGGGGTTTGTGTCTGATGAACGAGTGTCAGTATTAGCGGGAAATTGAGAAAAAGCACTGCTGCAATCTACGACGACGAAGACGACATGGTTCCTGTGTATCGACAGCTTGTGGGAGGGGATAAAGTTGGGAATGTAATAAAATCTTCGAATGCGCGAGAGCGAAGAAATTAATCCAAATTGATTTACCGCTTCGGGCCGTTCTTCAATTTCGTCCTCCTTGAGGTACTTGGTTACTGCAGTGTACAGCGTCGAGCGATCCAGTGGCCAGTTGTTCTTCCGGCAGGCGACCTAGGATGGATGGAGGAATTAATCATTATTAGATAGAGATGATAACGGTGAATGAAATAATGAATTCAATTTGTGGTTCCCAGCATAGTCTATATCAAAAGCAATGATGAGTATGGATGCATGATAAACTCTCAACTATTTCGAACTTCAAACTTCAAAATGATTTTTTTAAATATCGATTAGTCAAAAAGGGCTTTGTAACATTTTCAAACAATTATATGTTGTAGAACGTTAGTCCAAGTAGAGTATAACCTCAAGGTCTTTAAAAAATTCGTAAAAAAATAGAACAAATTCCAGAGCCTTGAACTTACTGGGAATCAGGTGGCATGATTCCCATTAAGCTTCATTGAGTGGTTGGTTAAAGATAACTGCTAAGTTCCAATAACGGCCAACCTTTTGTTTGTATGCCATTGGAAAATGCTACCATAAACATTCCATTCCCCCAGACCGCTAAAAAACAACAATCGGTACCAGTAAGGTGTGCCTGACCACGCTTCCTCCAATCAGGAATGATTCAATTTGTCCTTCTATATTACATCGCAAATGAAGAAGAATAGTCAGCAATTTGCACCCATTAGTCGATACAAAAATCAACAGCGATAACGATAGCACCGTGGACGATACTGGTCAGCTCAAACTCGCCCTCGGAGGGAAAGGAAGGCAGTTGTTTGCCCATTCTGCACTCGCTTCTCCTGGGTCCCATAGTCAAGTCTCCGAGTAGCAACGGTAGATTCGCCGGTTCTGTTTTGCTCGTTCTCCACGGGAGACTTTGTTTCTATTCTGTCCCGTATCCTACCGGTAAACAAGTCGGACACAGTGTAAACAATTATCCACCACGCTCACGCGAAGGACCATGTGGGTGGATGGTCATCGCTTTCACGATGGCGGCATGTTATAAGAGAAGGTAAATTTGCCTAGCCAGAGGGTTAGTCAAAGCACATAGGTATACACCTATAGATAAAGAGCGCAAACAAAGTGGTAAACACGTATCCCAAGTTCAGTTCGACTTTGCTGGGTCACAATAGAGACCCCACTACCATCACGGCTTTGGACCGATGGAGACACCTACTGCACACATTCGCACACTCTGATGGGTGCTGTATATAATTTATATGCTGTTTGTTTAATTTACCTGAACTAATGCGGTTAAATAACTTTCCGGTATGTGGAGTCCCGACAGCCACATCACCAGTGGCTCACCAGATACTGACCAATATTTATACTGCTGGTTCCTCCTCTGGGAGTTCCATCGTCGTCGTCGTTGTCGTCATCAACAATAGAGAGTACACAATTTGCCAACACCGTCGTCGGGGTTTGTCGCCAGCATCATCATCATCATCATCATCATCATCATCATCATCATGGTGGTAAATGTTTTCGTTTTGGTTTGGAAAGTTAAGCGTGTTGTATCCAAAGCCAAAATTCATCAACCGCCCACATGCAGATGCAAGGTCAGGTCCAACATTTCAAGGATTTCAAGCGGTCCAGTAGGTAGACCCATTCAATTCATGTAAAGAGAGACATTAGAAGAAGTAAATGTGATTAGTGGTTTGGTTGGAGGTTTTACGGATCATCTTCTAATGGATTAACAGCTATATTTCCTATGGATATGCTAGTGTTTAGTGGTTTAGTGATCCTTCCGAATCTCATTGCACCTGAAAGCTAGGGTCAACCACAGACAACATCATCGCTGTCGGCAAGTCTCATTTGCTCAACGACACGAGTAGATTTAGGAAGCAATTAATCAGGCACTCGCGCGGTGTTAAATGATGTGGTGTATGGCATAGTTTCGAGGTTGTTAACAGAATTATTTTGTCCCCGTCGAACAGGTACGCAATCTCTTACCAGCAAGTGCTCGATCCAGTCGCCAAGTTGTTTACAGGTGGCCGGAGCCAGATTTCGCCAATCGTCCGGCAACTGTCCATTGAATAATGAATTGGCAATCCCGTCCAGTACGGCGTCCATGCCGATCTCACCGGCCAGGGCTTTGCGGAGCTGCTCGAGCGTCCGTTCCATCCGGTGCAGCAATCGGTTGAAGCGTTCCAGCTCCTGCAGCAGCACTACGCAGACCGGCGTGATGTTAATCTGATACTGCTTCTTCACGCGCCAGATTTCGAATGGTTTCGGCAGCTTTTTCAGTATGTCCACCGCAACCTTGTCGATGAATTCGTCCCGGCTGACGCCACCGCTCTCGGCACCTGCGGTAAATGGAGGTGAGAGGTGTGAATTTTAGTGGGGAGCTTTTTTCTGGACACATGCATTTGCACGTTGGGAAGGAGGTGTTTGAGTGTGAGTTTGCTAATGTGACTGATGTGGCTTTCGGGTGCAGGTGAGTGCAAGTTAGTGCAAATAACAGAAATGGAGTGCAATCTGCTGGGTGCGAACTTTTGGGTAAACGAACGGAAACTTAATTAGCGGTGCATGTGAGTAAATGAATCATTGTGAATGCGCTCTTAGTACTTAGCAGGTGTTTATGGCTGAAGAGGGTTTCTACTTGAATAATAAAGGGTTTAAAAATGATGGACGTTTTACCTTTTTTGAAAATAGTATTGTTTACTTATATATTTCTTATATTTAAAATGATAAGTACTCAGTGCTCCGATATGGGTTATTCTACGTATGAAGTGAGTCACGGGTCTAACAAAAGGAACACGTTTTTTTTTTGTTCAACATAGGCTTTATTCATCAACATATTCTCTATCAAGCAGCTGTAACATTTCAATGCTATACGCAAAAAAAACCGTAGTAGAAACTACCATTTCGAGGGTTCAATTAAGCGCAAACACCAACAATTTTCACCTGACCATAAATGCGTTTGATTTGATCATGCCTGAGATTAGATCAACCATGTTAAGATTGATATCAATATGCGTTCTGTCAAATATACTACAAACGTTGAAGGTTTTACTATAAACTTAGTAAATTTGACTGAAATTTCATGGTAGTTTTAAAGATAAGCACAATCGGGTGAAATGTTAGTTTTTACTACATGATTTTTTCCTGTGTACTTTTGACGTAAACTACGTCTTACGGCAAGGGTAGGGTGTCGATAGATTTTCAAGATGTTCACATCAATCGGTTGGTTTCCCGCGTATAAATTTCGCCAATTTTCCCGCGTATAAATTCAACTATCAAACATCATCCGTTAACAATTTTAAACTATTGAAAATAACGAAAATAAAAGGTGATGTCTTATAATTTTGTTTTGCCGATTAAATTTAGACCGAGAAGGTTTTAATTCAAATTCTAACATTACTTCCCAAGTTCTTACCAATTGGCAGACAGCGGTGGCTACAACAATTCTAGTTTTCTCTTCGTTGTGGATCATACCGTGACAATGGTGTACAATTTACAAAAAGATAACGTCACGGAACACCGGACGCTAATAATTCGATACATTCTTGATTGATCTATTTTTGAGATTTTTGCTCTTCAACTACAGGTTGTTAAACTGCAATTTTATTTACTCAAGTATTGAAAATGTTTCAAATAAGAGAAGAATATATTTCGCGTACATATTCATCAATCGTCGTTGGAAAATTTTAGGGATTGTTGCGTTCCGGCAAGTATCAAGAAATTCCCTATCACGGACAATGTTCTGATTCTCGAACATGATATTTCGAAGTAACGAAGTAACATTCTCTGTTCATTTCAATATATACTGCTATGAATAGTTATTCTGTTGTGTTGGCGATTGGCGTTGGATAGAGTTTGACCAACAATCAATATGCAAGTAGCGATTTGAAATTGGTTCACTGTTGTAGAGCCCCTTGGTCCGAAGTACACCTTGAAGCCAGCACCTTGCTGTACATATTTGTGCCTTTAATTGATTTGCTGTGTTAGTTTGACAGAATATTTGAGAGTGTGTTCGTGTGAGTTCATTATTAGGGGCGCATCATTAAGCTTGGGACCGAGCTTGGGACAGATGTGCTAGTGTCTTAGAGTTAGTCTAGAAAAAATCGTAGTTTGTTCGGGAACTACTGGTCTTAGAGTTAGTCTATGGTTTTTACTCCCACAGAAGAAGAAATCTTGTAGTAAAACTACCATTTTACCCGACTACGCCTATCTTTAAAACAACCATGAAATTTCAGGCAAATTTACTACGTTTATGGTAAAACCTTCAACGTTTGTGGTATATTTGACAGACCTCACATTGATATCAACCGCGCCCTGGTTGATCTATTGGCGGGCATGGTCAAATCAAACGCATTTATAATCAGCTGAAAATTGTTGGTGATTGCGCTTAATTTAACCATCGAAATGGTAGATTCTACTGCGGCTTTTTTTTGCGTGCAGGAACCGTATGCGTAAATTTCTGAAGCTGGTTAAGATCGAATGGAAAATCCTCCGAAATGACCATGTGCCGATACCGATCTAGCTCGTGGTTATCGGGTGAAACTGAAAGCAGCCAGAGGTAATGCGTTGCAAAGCACTGGTTGAGACGTTGGAGAAGGGGCTTAAAATCCTAGTCATATTACCATTTAAACCATACGACCATCTGGTAGCCCTGAAACCAAATGCTTTCGAAAAAGTGTACAAGAGAATTTTCAAACATACTTACTATCTAATGCAGATCTACACGATCTATTTGAACCACACTCATGCTATTTTGATCAGCTGAACTGATCGAACTGCTGCGAACGCTAACTAGCTTTAGTTAATTTCGATAGTTTTTCGAGACTTCTTCATGATTCAATCAGTGGCGAAGTTTTTCGCGACTGTCAATTATCAAAAATACTTATTATCTTAAAAACAGTCAAGCAGCATCGAGCATACGTAGCTATATGCCTGACTGGCAGAACCAGTGTAATTGCATCGTGAGATCCACATAGATGGGCAGGAGTCGTTTTGCATCTTCAATGTACGTGTTCACCAATTTATTTATAGATCAGTACCGCGCGCTGCCACGTTTCTTCTTCGTCTTCGGAGGGCGAAATGAAGCGATGATGTAGTTCTGACAATCGTTGCGTTATTAGAGACTCGTGAGCATCACATGCAGTCGTCTGTACAATTGCCAGTTGAAAGTTGATGAGTTGTTGATACTCCGGTAGGGCTTCTGGACTGTTATGTAATGCAATACGTTGTCATTATATTTATGAAGACAAATTAGTAATCTCCATTTAACTCCAATCCATCTTGATCGTCAGTTGTCGATATCTCTGATTCTCCAATGTGCAGATTTCTATACAGTGTCCTCGTACTAATAACAGTCAGAGTTATTAGTACGAGACACTGAAGAAGTCTGCACATTGTGACGAAATATGCGTATTTGTCGAAGATAAGCAAAGGTAGTTGGAATTAAATTGAGATCACTGAATCTTTCATCTGAAGGATAGTTGTGTAAGTGACAGGATTAATATTTAGATCATGGATGCACTGTAGTAAGTGATAGCGATCACTAAAGAGAGCGCAGTAGACTGTTTACAGGTGCAAATACAGGTGCTTTTTATTTTAAATCTAGTGGTGATAGAATGACAAATGACAAGGAAGGGGACGGGCCTGGGATTGAACTCCCGACCATCTGCTCAGTAAGCAGAACGGGTAACCACTGAGCTACCCAGCCGCGTCTATCAAAAATATCATTAATTATTGACTTTGAATTCCCAAACAGACCCTGAACAATCTATAACGCGATAAGGATAATGGTCGAACGGTTTATAGTAGTCTACGTTAACCGGTCGTGTGTTAAATACAACCACAGAGAACAGACATCCAAGCTGGAGTGCCCACCGTGTGTAAATTTCTGTAACTGTCATTTTAAAATTACAGCTCGTTTCCGTTAGTTTTGGTGAATCGTGTGTTGATGGCGCCAAATGCCCACTTTGAGATTTGATAGCCTGTCAATTTTAGTTTGGTGAAACCTTGACTAGGCGGCGTTGATTTTGCAACGGTTTGCTTTTAAAAGTTTACACAGTAAATTGGGGGGGAAATGTTCGAGCCTGGATGTCTGTTCTCTGTGATACAACCACATTGATTTTTTAAATATTTTCTGCATTCAAGGCTTCTGGTTATAAAATTATAAACATGATTAAAAAAAACCTTATTTTTTATAGTGTTCATCCTGCTTTATGGGGGTGTGTGTGTGTAGGTACAATCTAACACTCATTGGCCGGCAATGGTGTTATGGAAAATCGTTTACAACAATCCCTCAGTGATCATTGAAGCAGCTTAATCCGAGAGCTAGAAAGTGATAGCTCTACTGCAGATCTCAGCAACCCATTTCAGAATGTCTGGAGAGTCACGCCCATTCCGAGGTTACTTTCACATACAATAAGCCCCGCGTGTAAACATTACCGATATCATTTGGATAAGGGCACCGCACACATTCCAGATTTGGAAATCTTCAAATTTCCAAACCAAGCACGTATTTGGCATTATTTAAAAATAAGGTTGACGTTATATAGTTCTAGTCAGATACATCTCACCAATTGCCGCTTCCATCGTTACACTCTCTTGTTCATTCGTAAACATAAAAATTCTCGACGTTGCCTCGTAATTAATTTCATGCACTCCCGACAAAATAAGCGCAAAAAAGCGCTGTTCATTTAACCTGATAGCTTAACGATGATCATGAAATATGACTAATTTTCAGATAGATTTTCAGAATTGGAAAACTTATATTATTACCAAGCTTCAGCATGAAACAATATACATATATATATGTCATATATATATGTATGTATATATATATATATACATATACAGATATATATTCATTCAAACTAGTCAAAAATGGCAAAAGTCCTTAGGGTGTCTATAATGCCCCCAGTTCCCCTGCGGAATATATACAAACATGTAGCTTTCAAAAAAACACCTCGTTCAAGCTACTATAACTTACCAATTATCATTAGCTTTAGCTGAAACTTTGTAACAAGACTTTAACCAATGTATAGACCGTATGTGGCCATAATTTTATGTTGATAAGATTTATAAACTTGATGTTTTTATAACATATGTGAAACAAATCGTTTTTGGACATACCAATTTCAAAAATCCGTACTTCTGTGAAAAATGTAGATAACATATTTTAAACTTCACCATAGCCTTAATACAGTATCATACAGTATTATTATCTGGGGGTGTGGAAGTAGTTCGCCTCCCCGCGGTGCACCCTGGAAACGTTAAGCTCCCCTTAACGGCTGAACGAACTACAACGGAGGAAGCGCCATACGGCGCAGGATTCGGCAGGAGGTCGTAAGCGGTCGTGACATGGGGAACAGGGACGATCCTGGGCTGCACTCCCAGACGTTCCAACCCCGGTCCTGGCCTTGGCTTTCTCGATCGGAGGAGGGACCATACGACGCGAGGTTCGGCAGGTAGCGTAAGCGGTCGGGTAGGGATCGCGGACGATCTGATTGACCACGACGTCCCGAACCCTGCTTGGATCCAGAGCATCTCGATCGAATCAGCGTCAGGTCGGCGAAGCTAACTACTAAAGACCTATGTAGTTAGACATAGTGGGTGCGTAAGCACACCAGCCCCTCCTGAAGCAATACCGAAAGGTGGTTCCGGGGAGGGCCGGGGCTCGAGGCACGGGTGGTTTTTAGTGGGTCGAGGAGTTGGCACCCTCATCCCGCACACCCTGAGTTCTTCAGGAGTCTGTCTGCAGATTTTCCATCCCGTCAACAAAAAAAAGAAAAAACAGTATTATTATTAGAATTCACCTCGGCTTTTTTTTTGCACCGATATTTCAGCATGATCAGTATCGGGTGAAAATGGGAAATGCTCGTGTTGGTGCGTCAACTTTGACGCTAGCTGTAGTCCAAACCACTTGATGGAAACAGTTCAAATTTTGTCCACAATATTTCGTATATTATTTTAGGCTATGGTGGCTATTAGGCAAATTTTTAATAAACTATCTAAATTTCACTGAAATACGGCTTTTTGAAATTGGTATGCCCAAAAATTCCTTTTTTCACATATGTTATAAAAACTTCAAATTTATAAATTTTATCAACATAAAATTTTGGCCTGCCGGCGTCGGTGGTGTAGTGGTAAGCGTGTCGTCGGTGATTGTCACCATGTGAGGAAATAGGCCAACGGTAAAAAAAGAAAAAAAAATGGCCATATAAGGTCTATACATTGGTTATAATGTTGTTAAATTTTCAGTCATGATTGACAAAGTTACAGAAAGTTGAACATGGCGCTTTTTGGAAGCAAAATTTTCTACAAAATTGTGAAAAAATATGTTGGAACTTGTTGGAATCGTGTAAATACCAACAATGACTAGCAATTTTCTACTGACGTGCTTCAGCTAATAACATACGCATCTACTGAGGAATATTTGCATTCTTTGAACTAAACTAACATCACTTCAACTATACGTTATCCATTTTATACGTACCTGCGTCAGTTTTCCTAGTTTGCTTTCTCGTGCAAACTGTTGTCAATGGAAGGCAGCAATAAAAACAATAAAAACAATAAAGGCGTCTGATGAAAATACACAATGCACTCGAAGATTATACAACAAGCCGATTCTATCCCTTCAAATTTCTCATGAATAAATATGAACACTAAAGGGTGTCCACATTTAAATTACATCACTTCAAATAAGCTGTAACATTTCGCCCTTTGGGTTGATTTCAACGAAATTTTGGGTGAAATGACCTCAGCGTGTATTGTTTACACTGCGTGAGTTTCATTGTGAAATGTGTCGTAGTTTCGAAAATGGAGTCGAAGGAAGAGCAAGTGCGCGAGAACATTTTGCACACGCACCTCCAGAACCCACTTCTTTCACACCGAGCCATCGGAAAGATGTTGAAAATTCACTAGTTGACAGTGTCTCGTGGCATAAAACGTTTCGGGGAAAGTTTAACTGTCGATCGGAAGAAAGTGAGTGGTGGAAAAATTGTTCCGTATTGTGTGAAGGAACACAGGCGAGTAGTTGCTGCCTTCAAACGCAAACCCAACTGTTCCGTTCAGGATGTCGCGAGAAAGCTGCACTTGACCAAAAGTTTCGTGTAGAAAGCCAAGAAACGAGCCGGGCTCCGTTCATTCAAAGTTCAGAAAGCTCCAAACCGAATAGGACAACTAAAATACGTGCGCGTAGGGTGTACACACAAATGTTGACGAAACCACATTGCTGCATCATGGACGATGAAACTCACGTAAAAGCGGACTTTAAACAAATTCCCGGCAACCAGTATGTGACTGCGAAAGACAAGTTCGATGCTTCAGAGTCTTTCAGGAATCAGCAAGTGTCAAAGTTACCCAAGAAATTCATGATTTGGCAGGAGATTCGTTCGTGTGGTAAACGGAGCAAGGCTCTCGTGACAACTTCAACTGTAAATGGTCAAGTATACATGAATGAATGCCTAAAAAAACGACTGCTTCCGTTTCTCAAAACACACAACGTTCCGACAATTTTTTTTGGCCGGACCTCGCCTCTTGTCAGAGTGTTCTGGAGAGGTACAAGACGAATGGTGTCAATTTCGTGCCGAAGGATTTTATTTATTTATTTGTCGTCAATCAGTAGTAGACCGTTTTGTTACAATGATATTTACAATTTTATGTTACACTTCTTAAATATATAGTATGTCTTAAAAAACTAACATATCAGGTTTATATTTTTAATGTTTAGGTTATCTAATTGCATTGAAGTATTGCTTCAATTTTGTTTTAGTCATAGTGAAGTCAACATTTTCTCCGTGCTTATTGTACGTTGCCATCATCTGATTAAGAGGCCCAAATTTGGCGTAATTTGTGCGATGATGGCTTGTAGTAAATATATTTCTATTTCGTAATTGCCGGGACGGAATGTAAAAATTAAGTTTTGCTAATAGTTCTACTGAGTCAACGCGTTGCGCAACAATATCATTTACGAATGAAACTAATGCAAACTCACGGCGCTCTTTTAATGATCGGATGCTGATTAGCATACAGCGTGCTTCATAAGATGGAACGAGGTAATCTTGTCCAACTAATTTACGAAGGCAAATAGTAAAACTGCTTCTGTACCGATTCTATTCGTTCTTCTTGTATGACTGAAAGGGTGACCAAACCACGCCACAATATTCCAGTATTGACCTCACATATGCACATGTACAATGTTTTTATTGTAGTACGGGTCACGAAAATTGTAACAAAACGTTTTATAAATCCAAGCATATTATTTGCTCTGCTGATGATAGTATTGTAATGTTCAATGAATGTAAGTTTGGAATCCAAGATAACTCCTAAGTCCCTTACTCTTTACACTTTTCAACTGGCTGATTCCCTAAATTAATAGTTACGTCCAGAGTGCTTCGTTTCCTACTAAAAGTAATCGAATTACATTTTTTACGTTTAGCTGTAAAGACTTTTGTTACACCAGACATAGAAAAACGTTTATTTCTTGTTGAATAGTAATAATATCTCTTTATTTCTTATTTCTAAAAATAGTTTCATGTCATCAGCATAAACAAGTAAAATTTAATGTCTTTAAGAATAAAGGAAACGTCATTTACAAACAAAATAAATAAGAGGGGGTCGAAATGAGAGCCTTGGGGACTCCAGAGGTGACTTGAATAGGGTTTGATTTCTTCCTTTAAATCTTACTATTTGTTGACGGTTAGTAAGGTAGGATTCGATCCATTTGAGAATTCCAGCTCAATTCAAATTTTTGCAATTTAAAGAAGCATGGGTATGTCAATGCGATCAAAAGCTTTGCTGAAGTCTGTATAAAGAGCTTCTACATGGTAAACCATTGTCCATTGCTATCAGAGAGTAGTTAACGAATTCCAATAAATTTGTGCTAGTTGATCGTCCTTTGAAAATCCATGCTGCTTGTAGTGATTCTGTTTTTGATTTGAGTGAACAATTTTTCATTAATAATTGCTTCAAAAAGTTTAGAATGCAAGATACAATGGCACTCCAATGATAGTTACGTATGTCAGATTTTTTCCACTTTTGAAAATAGGTACTAGGTAGGAACTTTTCCACAGTTTGGGAAAGATCCCAGATTTCAATGACATATTAAATAGCCAAAATAAAGGTGATGTAAGTTCCAATGCTAAGTTTTTCATAAATACTGGTGGTATTCCATCAGGCCAGAACCTTTAGAAACGTCTAAATTATTCAAACCTTGAAATATGTCTTGAAATTCGACTTGACTAACTCCAATGTCCCTTGAAAATCCTGGAAGAAATCGAAATATTCGTAATCGCGATCTTCTTCAGCAAATGTGGTATATATTTCTTGAAAGAATGTTGCAAATAGATTGCAAATTTCTTCTACGTTATTACCCAACATTTGAGTTAAGATGCATTCTAGATGGAAGTTGTCAGATTTCAATTTAGTTTTAACATAATTGAAAAATTTTTTGGGCAAGACTTAATTTCAAGTTCAGCTTTTGCATTGTGCTCATCATATGCATTTTTTATGGTTAGATTCAGTTCATCACAAATACTCAATGTAGTCTGCCAGGTTATTGCTGTTACCATCTCTTTGGTATATTTTGTGTGCTTTTTGCTTCCGATTCTTCAAATTTTTTATTTGTTTATTATACCAAACTGGTTGGTTTGACTTACCTTGTCGTCTTATTTTTTGAGTGGTACTTCTTCAAATATTATTTCAAACAATAATTTGTAAAAACTTCAATAGAAGTCTCAATATTTCCTTCAAGTTCTTAAAAATGATTTGCTAATCAATTCTGATAATTTTATTTCGTATGATATCATAATTTGCTAAATGATATTGGAAGACCTCTTCATATCCGAAGTCGTCGGGTCTTTCGTATTCGTGGATAAATAAAGAAACTCAATTGCTGTGTGAAAAGTCTTCATTTTTCCATAATGGAAAAAGTGATTTTGCTACACAGAAATCTTCCTCACATTGTTAATAAAAAATCTAAATAGCAATTTTGCTGGCTTTTTACATGATTAACTTGGCTGAGTCCTCAAACCTCGCAGTTTTGTCGAAAATAAACTGTAATGTTTCATTTTCTCCGACGACTGGTAGAAGGACGCACCCATTTTCGGTATCTAATATGAATTCAGCACCACGCTGATTAAAATCTCCATATATGCGAACTTTCACTTCTGGGGAAGCTCAGACATACTTGCGTCTGCAATGCGAAAAAATGTTCATATACTTCTTTACGAGCGTTGTTTGGAGTGAAAATACACTGAGGCAAATACATGTGTTTCAACTCTGCCATGTGTACTTTCACCCATACATGTTCAAACTCCATAACTTTTGATGTTTCGATAACTTCTGAATTAAAATTGGTAGAAATAGCTATTAAACACCACCACCTGACTTTTTTCAGAAATTTCCAAATTGCGATCATTTCTAAAAACATTATAAGAATTTCCGAAGACTTCTTCACTCCTAACGCTTTGATCCCAACTGGTTTCAGTTGCCATTATTATTGGGAATGAGCAACCCAAAATTTTTATTATGAATTTCTTGAATTTTAACCGCACTTTTCATACGGTTAAAATTTCGGCAATAAACTATAATTTCGGTACTTAATTGTGTTTTAGGTGGAAGCGTTTGCTCATTCGAGTTAGTCGATAAATTAAGATTATTAAAATTATTAAAATTAATTACCCTCTCTGATCTAGAGATGTCGTCAATTCTCGTTATCGCCACTGCTCTTCAAAAATCATTATCCTCCTCGATGGTTTCGTCACTACCGATGAAAACTGAATGCCCATGCGAGTACGTACATGACTCACATGGTGCAGCTGAAAAATCCCCCGGAGCCATCCAGTTGGGGTGAATGTGAGGAGCTATGCGTGAAGATTCATCAATTGCCGGGTAAGGGTGTAGGATTTCGCCTCGTTGAAATTGCATCGGTTGATAGATGGGTGGCGGCCTGAAAAGCGATGCTTTGCTGCCGCAAGCAGGTCTCGACCATGCGGTAGTAGATTATGTGATTGCCGATGGTGTTGAGATTTTTGCTGTTGCTGTTGCATTTATTGTCGAAAACAGGTAGAGTGTGTACGGTTGCTATGGCTGGTGCGTTGTTGTTGTTGTTGTTGTTGTTGTTGTTGTTGTTGTTGTTGTTGTTGTTGTTGTTGTTAATGAAGTCGACGTTTCTTGCCAAATTAGCTAGATACCGTTTCTTCTTCTTTAGCCTTTTCAGTCAACTTTCGCCGATTCAAACGACGTAATTTTCGAGCATCATATTCACTCCAATCCGCTTTCCATACCTTCCCTCATTCTCAAAAGTCGCCAACCTGAGTCGTCGGTGTCGTGTGTTGTTATGATTCAATTCTATCGCCAGGCTGGATTGAATCGAGTGACGGAGCTAATGTGCATTGGCGTGCTTCCCACGCCTTGGTATTGCGTTTCATGTTCGCAGTCAGTGCTTTTAGCTCGTCCAAGATATCGAGCTTCTAGCATAGAGTTGCTTTGCATATTTAAACTGGCTGCGGTTTCTGCGTCTCAGCTGATTGAGCTGACTTATTTCATTGCTAATATTTAGCAGCTCTTTTTAGATCACCTGCTAGATTGTGCATTGCTGACGTCATTGCTGCGTCAACTCAAAGAGGTTAATGATTTTTCAGCATAGTAGTACTTCCAGTCAAACTACTGTTTCTGTTAATGGAAGACAGTTCATTTTTATGCTTGTAAGAATGACTCCATACTCTCAATAGCTTCCGAGACTATATTTGGTTTTTCCTGTTGGAGAGCAAGTCGATGCATAACCTCCGTGTTTTCAGCTAATTTGCTTAGCCAGGAGCTTTTGTTGTTGAGTGAGAACGTTGAACTCAATAAGTTGCGGTTACCAGAGTTTGGCATGGAACCACAACATGGTAGCACAAATAACGACGTATCAATAGCTTTTCTGTCTTTTTTTGTCCGGCGAGCCTCGGGAAACCGTCACACCTCACAGGCGGCGTGAAACTCATGTGCATCCAATACACGTCCACATAACGGAATCGACAGACGAGTCCAATAAGCACACTTCACAATTAATCTGACTCATGTTTGAATAAACGGCACCGGCAAAAGCACTCAAGAATAAAATGAAAAGTGCAGCACAAATTAATAAAACAAACGCGCGTGGTCGCGAGCGATTCAAAATTGCGTCCAAACCGATTGACGATCAATAAGCGAAAAAAATCCTCAAACTCTCCAGAGTTGCGGCCAATTGAAAAATATTGGGCTATAATGAAGCACGAACTTTGTAAGCATCCTAAAGTTGCCACTACAGAAAAAGAAATATTGTAGTGATGGTTGAAAGCGGAAAAAATTTCAGTTCAAGCATTGTACCAAATCTTATGCGTGGTATTAAGAAGAAAGTTTGGGCTTTTGGATTTGGTAAAAAAATACAGTGAAATAAAAATACATATACCAAGATTATACATTGTCTTTTATTCCCAGAATATTTCATGATAATCGGTTGAGAGACTTGATTTTGAGGACGAGTTTAAAGTGATGCAATTTAAATGTGGACACCCTTTAATTCATAATCATATATTACCAAATTAGTGCGTTTTTAATCAAGCTATCAAATACACACATATACTATTTCTAAACTGTTTAAAACTGTCGGCAGGAATAGGGAGAATTTTTTTTCTATCTGTTTTCTATCGACGGCGTACGCTACAACTGTACACATAAACTGTTGGTGGTGTGCGGGCCTTAAATTTCACTCAAATTTGACTTTTTTACACTAAAAAAAATCAACACGTTGTTTTCACGCGAAATTTCACGTAACTTCCACCTGAACACGCAATCGAATCTTCTTCAGTAAAATCAGGTAAAAATTACGTGCCAGTGGATTGTACGTGACCAATCACGTAACATTTATATGATTTTCACGTAGAATGTGGATTTACGTGAAAATCACGTAGCTCTTACATGAATTCCACGTGTTTATTACTGGTTTTGGTGGTGGACGAAAATTACGTGCGTTTCACGTGGAAACAACGTATCGAATTTTTTGAGTGTACATTTACCACCTCTGGTTACGTTATACATCATAAAGAATACTCGACTCGGATTATTGCACGTTCCTTGAATACTTGCCAGCCTACTTTTGTGCGAGAAAATCGAAACTCATTCAACCAAAGTTCGGTTGGGACGACATTCCGGTGGGAACAACAATGCTCGTGCAATAAAGAAACGTCCAGTTTTAAGAAAAGTCAAACAACAAGGAAATGATAGAGAATTACTACTGAAAAACGAACAGGTGTAATAACCTTAAATAAAACAGGTGTAACAACCTTAGTTCTCACTTTTCCATACTCACTAGCACCACACAGTGACCGAATTGTACTCTCAACTTCCCGAAAGTTCTTGACCTTCCCGAAGGTTTGAATTTACTACGTGGTTGGGATCACGATATAAAATTGTTGAAAATGCTCTTTTTCAGATGTCCCTAAAATCACATAAAGGCCGAATTCCGAACCATAAGATCCACCTCAACCTTCTTAACAAATTTGCTCATGGATCGAACTTTATAGGTGGTCTGAATCACGTTATAAACTCGTTCAAAAAAAAAAAATCTTTAGCGGCCACTAGAGCTAAGTAGTGACCGAAGTCCAAACCATACTCTCCACCTTCTGAAAGCCCTTGAGCTTTTGAACAAGTTTGCTGAAGATTCAAACTTTCTTGGTTATCAGCATTTAGAGATATAATATTATGAATTTTTAGGTGAGTCGATACTTTTTGGGGGTGATGCAATATTCAAGTGTGTGTTGCAATACTTTCCGAAGTGAGTCGATACTATTGACTGGTATTGTATATCCAATCATATTGGTACCCAATTCAGAGCGTGCCCAACTCAAACATCATAATAGGATAGGTAATAACAAACTTCGATAAGAACTAGATATCGACTGTATCTATGTATAAACGTCCATATGTGTAATTGTAGGAATATCATCACAAGAATTAACCCTTCATGATTGGGATGTAAATTTATCATAAACTGAAATTCCAGGAGAAGACTCCAAAAATTAGCGTAAACATTTGAGCATACATTTTAAGAAAAAGTAATATCAACTGTGTTACATGGATGGGTTGCATCCAACAGAGGGTTAAGTAGCGTATGTACCCTCAGACAAACACAAGTGGTTCTACAATTTGATTCCGAAGCATATATGATCTGCAAATTTGGGTCGAGTGTACCTAGTTTCCCGTATCATATGGCGTAGGAGTATTCTACTAATTGGGGTTTGGCGCTTAGAAGCAGGGATGGTAACATTTGTAAGAGGTTTGATGAATCGGTGGGGAACGGGGGGAAGGTGCTTCGGTGGAAACCATTCATATAGTTTTGTAATTATTATTGCACACGGCGCTGCCGTGCAGCACAAACCTGATGCTGCGAAATTGTTATAATAAAATTAATTATCCTTGTAATAATTGAACGCAGCGATGCTGTTTCTGCGCTCTTAGTACTGCGTATGTGTGAATGTATATATTTACGTATGCCTGTTCATCTATTATTCATTGCTAAGCTATTCACCCTGCTCGTTGAGTGTTTTGCTATAGAGCTCATACGGTAAACCAATAGGCAAAACACGGCAAATGCTAGGCAGAGGAGTACTTACTGGTCTGGGGTTGCAAATCGATCAAATAGGTCCATGTTTCCCGTACCGCAATGGTGTAGTACCCAATCTCGGCGTTCGAGTGCAGACCAAACACTTCCGGCGTGTTGGTCAGCGGAAGCGTTTCAATGGATGCTGCGTGTATTGATTGATTTCGATTAATTTACCTATATCGGATCAACGTATTGTGTGTATTTAATAGACGAACCTATAAACTCATCACGGGAATCGACTTCGAAAATGTTGTAATCGACCGCTTCATCCTGGTAGAAGTGGAATGGCTGGAACGTGTCGAACAGAAAATCGCCCATGTATTCGTCCATGTAGGTTTTCACCACCCGGCGATCGAAGTCATCGATTACGCGCCCACCGTACATGACCTAATGCAAATTTGAAGAAAATCGAGATTTTAGGAGAACAAATTCCAAATTGATTATACAAGGATCTTCCACCTCTCCAATCAGATACTTCAGGCTGTTCCATGGTAACCGTGTCTCATTGATGCTGAGTGCCTTCGTTAGGTAGGTATCCATTATCTGCAGGCAGACGCTGAAGTCGGACTCATTAAAATCGTAGCTTATGTTCCAGCCAAGTTTTCCGTATTTCCGTCGTTCCTATGGATGCAAGAAAAAGGCAAGATGAAAAGAAACCACAAAAACATCGGTGCAAACAAGCATGCTGTTTACGATGATGAATGCCGAGTTGGAATCAGAAATTTAATAGCATACAAAACAGAACTAGGGACGTTACGGAATGAGACCGCCCTGACGGACGGTTGCAGATCCAAAAAGCCGAAACCGTTTAATGATTGTCATATGCAACTGTGTTTCTACGGGCTTGATGGAAGATAACCAAGGCAATTTCCCACCCCCAATTTCCGTTTTCATTCCGTTTCCGTTTCCAGAGAAAAATTATCCTTCGTGATGCTTGTTTACCATCCTATCTACTAGACGAGTCAAACAAGAGTGAGCGATGCTATCTGATTTGGTTTGAAAAATCATTATCGTTATTATTCATGAGCGGCCTTTCCACCACAATGTAAGCGTAGGGCGATTCACGTGATTGTAAAGGAGACAGGGAAACTCAACTATCCAGGATAAGAGATGCGATGATAAATTCACATCTTGATATCCTGGTGGGGGTGGTGACGCTACATGGCAATAACGATGGTGATGTCGATTCCGTCAGTCTCAGCAAGAGAGGGTAATATTTTATACATGCCCGGTCGAGGGATCAAGAAAAGGTGAAGGATTTTTCGCTTTCATCTTACCTGCAAAACGGCGTGGAAGAACGCTAAAACGTATGCTAATGGCTTGAATGCCGGATGGGTGCACGCGTCGAGTGTTTGCTGGCGAAGTTTGAAGAAGGTTGCCCGTAGATTCATTTTCAGTCCGTTCGGTGGCTCGGTAACGACTTTTAGCGACTTTTGCAGTATGCCAATGGGGAAGCATCCGGTAGCTTCAGTCGTTATCCACAGGCGGAAGTCCGGGTGGGGCTTTTTCACCGAGTCAAGTAGTTTCTCCAGCGTTCGGATGAAACTTAGTAGTAGATGACCGTTCTGTAGCATCAGCCAGAAGCCTTGGTCCAGGGCCAGATGGAGTAGAGACAGAGCACGCTGTTCTTGGCCCTGACCGAGAGAGATGTGTTTGAATTTAGATCCTCCGAAACCACATCGGTCAGCAAGCTTCATGAGATCGTTAGTTGGATCGGATCCGGGGCTGAGAATGAAGACCACCGGAGTATGCGCGGAGGATTGCTCATAGATGGAGTCAAAGCTTAGAATCGGAGGTGTGATAAACTCTTCGCCCATGATTGTAGATACGTAGTTGTTCAGGAGACGGTAGACACGATCCACACGGAAACATCGCATCATCATAAGGTGCTGAAATAGGCCAAAATATTCAAAAATCCAAGACAATCAATTTTAACAAAAACCATACATCATAGGCACTCATATTATCTGCGAAGTTTCCCGGATAATCCGTCCCTTCGGTATCATCAAGATCGTACCACTGAAAAATGCAAACATCCATCAAATAAACAGACCACCCACCCATGCTCACCTCAACTTACACTGGTCCACTCGGCGATGTTTCGTTCGACATGTGCCGGCAGCTGTCCAAACTTGTCCGGAAACAATTCCGCCAGCAGCAACACGTCCTGCCAGCCTTTGTCACTGATCCATTTGGCCGGACAATACCACTCCGACTTTTCCAAGGAAATGTTGCCCTTGATGAAAAAGTCCACCTCCGCTTGACTGAGATTTCCTTTGCTCTGTTCCAACTTGACCGTCAGCTGGAAGGAAAATAACAACTTGTGCGCTTCGAAGAACCCAATGCATCCGTACTCGTAGACGTTTCGGGTCAGCGTGATTATGATGTTGTCTAACCGCTTTGCCAGAATATTATCCGGCACTGCTTTCCTGAGCGAGTAGACGAACACGCCCAGGTACGAGTTGAGAGAATACTGGTACATTGGGTTGACGACGGACATTTCGGAGAGAACGAAGTACAGGATGGCTCCTCGCTTAGCGGCTAGTCGATAGCCATTGCGCAGCTGCTCAATGTCAAGTGACGTCTCTTCAGCAAGTTTGATCTTCTCAGTGACGTCCGCCGCCTTTTCTTTGGTGTTTTCCAAAGTATTGACCAACTCGACGTTATCTAGCATGTTACCGGTTGAGGTTGCAAGCTCACGAAGGAGTGAATCTTCCAGGTTCTTTAGAAGAACCTTGTTGGCACTGGTTTCCGCGATCAGGCTTTCACGGCGTTCTTCTAGGTCAGGTCTTTCCGCTCGAACTACCACGCTGAGTAGTTGATCTTCCAAACCACTCATCGTGACGGTGTAGTTGATGATCAAGGCTTTTGCGTAGACGGCGGGATCAAAGTTCGGATTTGCAAGCTTGGTGGTGAGATACATGCGGAACTTTGTATCGACGTCGACTTCTTTGTCTCCAAGTATGACAAACTGTCGTCCACCTTGACTTTTGATATTTTTCTCCAGGATGTTATCGATTACTGGATCTATGTAGTCGTCAACGTCCTGGAAGAGAACAGGGTTACCGTACTTGATGGCCATCTCCAGTTGTTTCAGGAAATCTTTATCGTTGAACGTTAGGATCTTGAGTGCGTTCGGTGTTTCACGCTTGATGATCCACATGAGTGCTTGCTGCTGCGGATCTATGCAAAGCGGAAATCGGGAAGCTCTAGTAGTAAGGATTCCATTTTGCACTGAAAGGTCATCTGGTGGCAGGCCTTCTGATGCCCATGTGGTCATTTCCAAGTCACTACTAAGACTAGTGAGTATACGGAACGGCTTGCCGTAAGGAATTTCTCGTTCCTCCACATCCACCAACCAATCTTCGAAAACTATAGAGTTTCGGAACTCCCAGGAAAACGGACCTGTGTAGGCTAGGAAGGAAGCTGACAGGAGACAAGTTCCAACCACTTTGGTTTTCTCTTCCTGGAGATTCGTTAAATCAATCTTCCATCGATCCCGTTCGGAACTCAACCCGGAAATCAGTTTATCTGCAGCGAGTAGTCTCCGTTCGGCTTGTTCCATCATTTCCTGAAGCAGTTGTTTCTCCTTGATAGCCGTGGCGTATTGATTGTTGAGCTCGTTCAACTCCGACTCCAATTTGTTGATTTCTTTGGTCAATTTTTCCAGCAATTTGATTTGACTGTCCAATTCGGCTTCCAGGTACGCGACGCGATCCTTTTTGGGTTTCACCTCACGATACACGTCACAGTAACCGAGAACAGCCCGGACGAACTTCAGCAGGCCGAAACCGGCTTTGGAAATCGTTTGCATGTCGTCTAGTTTTTGCGATTTCTGTGTGCAGTGGTGAAAGATAATGGTTGCTGATCTTCAGGGAAATCCATTGGAACTTACCTTCATATGGGCCCTCACATTGGCCACTTGTTTCTGACTAATTTGATCACAGTCCAGCTCCTGTAGGCTCCTCAAAAAGTTCCCCTCGGACATCATCCCCTTGGCAGTCTTCCATGAGATTTCCTTAAACCCTTTGACGATGGCCACACATTCGCATACGACCTGCACTGCTTCCGGCGGGGTAGCAAAGCTTCGTATCTCCGTTATGTCCGATTTGTCCAGATTGGAGAGAGCTAGCCGGGCCACTTCCAGTGCTGGGAGGGCAGCAGCCAGGGCTTCCTCCGCCTCGGCCTTCTCGACGGTAATAATCTTTTTCTGCTGTTCCACTTCAACGGATTTCTCCGAAGCTTCAATCTTTTTGGAATTGGCCTTCTCGGTAGCTATGAGAAAAGGACAAACAAAGCAAAAGAGCAAATGGACAATCATTTCGCCATCGAGGTTCATTAAATGTGAACTAAGCTACAACAACAGTTACAAGTTGGACAAAGCTGGTCGATTCAAGGGAAAAGTGATGAGACCTACACGTTTCGATTCCGACTAGCATCTGCTCGCACCGTTGCGCCGCCTCGACGACATTCTTCCGCTGTTCCTCGACAATGATGCTCAACTGATCAATCTGAAGTGAGGCTTCATTAATTTTCTCGATTCCATCCGATAATCGGGAGCACTGTTGCATGATGAAATTATCTTTCTCCTCTGTTGAAGCGTGACAAATTGAAAATGAAAGATTGGTACACGGAGATCCGGAGATATGGTTGGGGATTCTGGTAAGCGGTCGTCGGCGTCGGCGTCGTCATCGTCGACGCCGTCGGCTGTCTTTTGGAAGGCGAGAATTTTTCCATTGCCCGGGTGGTAGCAGCATTTTCGGATGGGGCCAAATCAAATGACATACGTTCTATACAGTAGAGGCTGTGCTTGTGGATGAAAGGATGAACGGAGCAAAGCACGTGGCGAAGATAGCAGCCGGCCTTGCTCGAAAAATCAGGCGGAAAATTGGGATGCGAGATAATAACACATCACTTCCAATGTATTACGCTTTAGGGATCGGGGAATATAGCAAATTAAAGCAGAAGACGTTTTGCACGTAATTAAAACCCGACGAGCGTTGTTGGGGCATTGGTTTCTATGTTATGATATTAGTTAACTCCTGCAGCGCAAATCGCTAATTAAGGTTGAGTGAATAATAATGCCTTGATTGGTATACAATTTGAAACTAAGTAAGACATTTTCAACCCCCCACCCCAATCTGAAACAGTTTCAGCTCCTATTGCAAGCGCTTCTACCACCCGGCCAGAAAAGCAGCTCGAATCCGAATTCAATTGAATTCAACATCCAAGAGTACCACCGATAAAAAGCCTCAAAATACCAACCAATTAGCCTGAGGTATGTATTGATGAAATCGAGATAGTGCTTCGGAGTAACGAAATTCTTGCGGCGTAGCTTCAGTAGAAATTGCTGTGTGTAATACTTGAGTGATTGATGGACATGAACAATGTGCGAAATAATTGGCTGCCGGTGTATGTCTGGAATCTACGAAACAAAAACCAACGTGAAATAAAGGGAAATTTTGCTGCTAATTAGCTCCATCTATATATACTTACCTTGGCGTGGTCCGCGAGGAAAACCTTCGCCACGGCATGCAGAGCTTGTTCGGGCCACGGGAAGACCCAATCAATGGTCGTACTGCCAACCAGCCCGGGGAAATTGCGGCAACGATTTCGCAGCGCATCACCCTCCGGGGACATGCACAGGACAACGTGCAGGTTCTTCACCGCTCTGGCCAGGAAGAACGACCAAACACCGTCCCTGTGTAATGCAAAGCCAGTGAATATGAACCAATTTTAAGCTAATTATAATCAGTACAATCTGAGAAACGTTGCACCACAGTGTCGTGATGAAAGGTTCGTTGAAATACGGCGAAATTAAATTTCCGTCCATATAATCTTACAAACTAGCACCCGGGCGGATTCCATTAAGGGATCTCCAAAAGTCTGCACCGGAAGCAGCTTCCCGGTGCACAAAACTGCATAAAGCTTCGTGCCAGCATCTTTCGAGCAACTAGCATACGCTTGTAGTAGTTTTCGATGTGGGTAAGAAAAACAAACGCTAGAACTTACTTGGATATGGCGTAGCCCTGCTCCTGGGCGGCTCCTCGGCACTGGCCAATTATCGTATCTTTCTCCTCGTCGGTAAACAGCGCTGGCACCATTCCAGTGGTTAAAATATTATTTATGAACTCCAAAAATCCCTCTTCCGCTATCTGTTATCGGCCAGTGGAGGGATAGAAAAATGAAATTGTGGCAGTCGTGGAAAATACGGACGAGAAAATGGTACAGTTTGGGTTGATTAATAGTAATCTTAATGGCAGCGTCGTTCCTTACCTGAGCAGCTTTAAAGATGAAGCAAGTTTTCTGGTTTTTAACTCCAACGTTGGTAAACAGCTGCTTCAGATCCTCGCGGAAGGAACTTTCATTGTACCCTCGACTGAGCACTATTTGGAAAACTTCACATTCAGCTGCAAAAGCTGCAAGTCTGGCAATGCTCTGTTTTCCGGAGCCTCCAACCCCGACTAGCATCACATGCCCCCTAAAAAAAGCATTATTAATCAACACAAAAACATCAACACAGCAATTCTACCGATCCATCCGCAATGCCCGATGCACCCTAGTCAAGTGTTCCAAGCAATCCTCGAACAGCACCAAGCTCATCCGCGATTTTTGCTCATTATACTCCAGCAGAATCTCTTGAAACAGAAAATAGATCGCTTCGTAGTCCAGCAAATCCTCGTAAAATCTCGTCTCCGCCAGATTCACAGCATTACGGTAGTCCCCGAAAAGTAGTGGATCTCGCAGCGCGTACTCAGCAGTCGGAAGATCAGTAACTTGCAGTTTCGAATCGCTTCGGACTTCCGTTATGGACTCTATCATTATGGTTTTTCGACCGACCGGTTTCGGCGGTGGAAATTTGTCATCAATCTCCTCCGCAATGTGCTTCGCCATCAATTCTCGATCCTGCGCGTTGATCAACCTATCGCAGATGACTCGATTGAACTCATTACGCCACACACGAATCAGATGGCGAACTTCCTTGAAGTAGCTAGGGTGAATCTGCAACATACCGGCGCATATCCTTGACAGATCTTTCAGGTTAAAAATATAGTGGAACTTGGACGGCGTCGGAGGTAGTTTCACAATCAACACCTTAAACAAATCCAACGTCATCTGCACAACCACTTCTGCTACGGATTGAAGCTCTTCGGCGAATGGTTGTAGATGTCCTTGTAGAATCGAACTATAGATGTGCTGCAGAGTTGCGTCATTTGGAAAGACGATGTTACACACCGAGAACATTGAAATAAAACGAGGATCTACATCGTTGCGACCTCCTCCAGCTCGACCCATGGCGGCGATGAATGCTAGAAAGTGAATCTGTCAGTCCCTATTCCCCCACACGGTGTTTAATCCCAAACACTTACACATCTCCTTGAATTTCTTCCAACCCAAATCTTTAGAACGATCATACATTCCTTCCCGTTCGAAGAGCAGCTTAAGTAAAGCGATCGGTTGCTGCGTCCCGTAAGTATCAACTTGAGGCATGTTCATATCATCGATGAACGCCACCAATTTCTTCCCAACCGGAGGCCCAAAAATGTCCTTGGTTCGTTTGTCCACCGAGGCCTCAATCGTCTTTTGCACGTCCATCGACGACGTTCTTGATGAGAAGTTGATGTTCAGAATGATCTGGCGATTTGGACAGGTTAAGATATCATTCACCGCCAAATCACTTCAATACTTACGTAAGTATCTCGATTCAATTGTCTCAAAAAGTTGGAAATCACTGCCGTCTTGGAAGTACCGGTGTCCCCCACCAGCAGCACGGGATGGCGAATCTAAAATTTCCAAATCAATTAAAAAATGCCACCTACAACGCACGGTTCAAGAACCTACATCATTCATCATCCTCAGTATCCATTCCGTCTGGAGCGTATCGACCGTGGGAACCAGAATTTCACTAAACGGAGCATCGCGATCATGAACATACTTGGGAACGATCCACTCCCAGGCCAGCCAGACTTTCTTTTCCAAATCGAAAAAGTAATCGTACAACGTTGATTTGAGCGAAGGCAGTTGGCCGACTTTGGCCGGAGCATTCGGGCTGTCTTCGTAGCTGATCATCTCCAAGTTGCGCTTGATAAAGTCGTCGAAACGAGGTCTGGACTCTTCCAACAAAGCTGCACCCAACGAGGCATACAGACACTGAATGAACCCACATTCCACTGTGTCTTCGTCGTAGGGGCAAACGGCGCTTGTCTTTGGGAGCATCGCGTCATAGAAGTAGCAGAACTGAGTCACCATATTAAGATTTGTCTGAGGGATCACCAATTTGAGTGGATCTTCCTGGTTGTTGCCGTCGACTCCCTCTAGGATGTACTCGATCGCCTTTGGGATAATCTTGTCGAACATTTTCGATAGCATTTCCTTTTCTTCCTCGTAGCGTCCCTTGTGCCATCGTTCCCAGTAGCAGGCGTAGCCAAGATTCTTCGGATCCAGATAGACCATGCCGGCACGGGAAACGGTGGCCGGAGAAGCGTACGCCAGATCTCCCACTTCGAACAGCAGGGCACAGTAGCTGTTCAGGCGGATTCGCTCACCGTTGGCCAGGGTGAGCAACTTGTTGTCGTCCATCACGGAGTTCATGTTCTCGATCCACAGGGCATCGACATCACCGTCGAAGCATACGTAGCGCCGTTCCTGGGTTTTTTGGAAGGTTTATTGAGAAGTGAATTTTAATTGTTGGTTGGATTGTAATTCGAAAATAACAGTTAATGTATCAAGTTGTAAGACTCCTGAAACCTCAAGTAAGATCTGTATCCACATTAGTCCGGACACCTTAAAGTCATTGTAACTTTTGAAATATTTCACGTAGGAATGAAAAATGTCACTGTGGTATAGCTGAGAGTCTATGATGAAAAAGACTATGATTAATGTTTACATTTCATGTTTAGTATTCAAGATGGCGACGAAAGAAAAACAAGTGCGCGAGCGAAATGTTTACGGGCGTATGGCAAATCCTGCATTGTCAATACGGGACCTTGCAAAAACATTGAAATTGCCTAAATCTGCTGTTCACGATGTGCTCAAATCATTTTCGGAACGTTTGACGGTGGAGAGGAAACCGAGAAGTGACAAAAACATTGGACGCGCAGATCCTGTCATGGACCGAAAAGTGAAAAGGATATTTTTTTATAAAAGGACCGTGCGTAGCGTAGTTGCTACTCCGTTACTGACCAGAACTAGTGTAATTGCACAGAGAATCACATAGATGGAGCTTGGGAGTAGCTTTACATCTTCAATGTACAAGTTCACTAATTAAATCTATTTATAGATCAATACCGGCGCCGGCCACGTCCTCACGGTCTTTGGGGAGGGGAAGGATACTTAGTTTGACAATCGTTGGCTAGAGATCGTATTTACATCTGCATCTCCACAATTGTCAAGGGAAGGATATATTTGTGTTTGTGAGGCAGGTTATTTATAGATCATGAATTCACTGTGGTAAGTGATGCGATCAATGAAAGCGCAGTAAACTGCTTTTTATTTCTTTTAAATCTAGTGGTGATAGAAAGAAGCAAGTGACAAATGACAAGGAAGGGGACGGGCCTGGGATTGAACTCTCGACCATCTGCTCAGTAAGCCACTCAGTAAGCCAGCAGGATAACCACTGAGCTATCCAGCTACGTCGGACCGAAAAGTGAAAAGGATATAAACGAAAAACCCACATCTCTCCATTCGAACGGTGGCTCGTAAAGAGATATGTCGCCTGGTTTTGTCCAAAAATCAAAACAACGGTTGGGACTTAAGTTGTATAAAGTAAAAACAGTTCCAAAGCGCAACGACAAACCGAACTTGGCAGCAAAATTACGGGCTCGACGTTTGTACTGCGAATATTTGACAAAGTTTTCATGCGTTGTTATGGACGATGAAACTTATGTCCTGGAGGGTTTCAAGCAGCTTACAGGGCTGGCTTTATAATATGCTATGGCCACAGCATTTCAGAACGAAGAAGGCATCGAAATTTCCCAAAAATACATTTTGTGGCAAGCAATTTGCACGTGTGGCAAAAAGAGCAAATCTTTCGTCACTATAGGCACAATGAACAAGGAGATCTATCAAAATGCGTGTCTGCAGAAGCGATTGCTACCCTTCATCAAAAGTCACAAAGAAAAACCATTGTTCTGATCCGATTTGGCATCATGCCACTATGCTAAAACTGTGATGGAGTGGTACCAAGCAAATCAAGAGAACATTGTACCAAAAACCTCAAACCCGCTAAATTGCCCAGTGCTACGACCAATCGAGAGATATTGGGCTCTGGTGAAGCGGAAGCTTTCTGAAAAGAAGCAAGAAATCAAAGACATCAAATACTTCCAGCAATTTCGGACAAAGACGGCTACTACGATTTCTGAAGAGCCTGTACAAACCTTAATGGACGGAGTTAAGCGCAAAGTTCGAAAATTTTATGCAAATACCTAATAACTATGTTTTGTCTTCACGAATTGTTAAAACACATGCCATGAATCTGAAATAAACAACATCGACGGAAATATAATGCGAAATTTATGTTTTATTCATGTTTTGAGGTGTCCGGATTGTTGCGGATACAGACTTTATGGTCGTATCGTCTGGTATCGTAACGTAACTACTATAGCACACAAAGCCCGAAAGCATCCCTTTATCTGTTTATCTGCATCCCTCGTCTGTTGTTCTGCAAGGTAAGAAATCTCCACCACAGGTCAGGTTTCTCATCTGAATTCAGTTTCAAAGGAGTTAGCGTCACCGAACCGTTAAGCAAAGTACCCTCGCTATCTACGTAAAATGGCTCCATCAAAGGCAGAAAGTTCACACTTGGAGTTGAAAGAAAAATCTACAAAACAACACGGACAACCTAACTAATCGAACGGCTAAAACACCTTGAGTGTTTATGCATCACGGGAAGCATAGCGGTTAGCAAAAAACATCCAATATCATGGGGCGACATTAATCCATGGTTAACATCACGCGAAAGTCACGAGTTCGAATCTCACCCAAGTTACGAAAATACACAAAGAAGTGTTTGTATGACTACGACAGGACGAACAAAACCGAGGCTGAAAATCTCAATAATAAAGAAAAAAACAGGAACTAGATCGTAATCTGCTAGTTGCCATGATCCTCCGGAGCCTACCGGATTCTTTCAACACTTTGACCACTGCGATGGAGACAAGGGCAGACGACGAGCTCACTCTGGATCTGGTCAAGGTCAAGCTGGTGGATGAGGTGTCGAAGCGCAGTGGAAGCGTGCTGGACCCAAAACCTCTTGGAACAGTTGTTTGCGGTGTGTTTAAAAGTAAATAGTTTGAAGTCTGTAAGTATTTAATAGGTTTGAATATGTAATGAATATCGGACATGTATTGTATGAATGTCGGATATATGTTCTGTGAGATGAAGTGAAAATGGTTGAAAGAAACCCGAGGAAAACAGTCCTCTATGAGCCAAGCACAGTTCACTATTTACAAGGTGCTCAGAACGCCCAAAATTACGATCGAAGGTGATGCAATCGAGATGGTTAACGATTTCGTGTAACTGGGCTCTCTGGTGACCGCTGACAATGACACCATCAGAAAGATACAAAGACGCGTTATGGTTGGAAACTGTGTCTACTCGGACTCCGAAAGACGCTACGATCGAACAGCGTTTACCACACTACGAAGTTTACAATCTACACAACTTTGATTAGATTGGTAGTGACTTTGTTTGGGGTTATTGCTTCAACATATAGGCCCTACGTAAGGACTTACTTTAGATCGATTTAGAAACATTTGGTTGATATTTGGGACCAAATTCCTCAGAAAATTGTGCGTGGCAGCTGCGATGGATTTACAAAGCATGTGCACAAAGTTATAAAGGAAAAGGGCGAGAGATTCGAATTGAATTAATATCTTTCAAATGAAAAATACATGCTATAATTTGATTGATTTGTTTTGCTGTAATCCCATTTTGTTTTAGTGACACCTATTGTGAGACACCCTGTATAATGGGAGGCTTATGAGTACCTAACTTGAAATTGCCTAAGCGCAGGTAGAGTTACGAACCATCTTCTGACGCAATATTTACAAAGGCACTGGAATAATAAACTTTTTGGTGAGTTTTGATTTTTCGAAGTAGAGACAAACTATTATTAAAAATTCAAAGGTAAATAGTATTGCTATGAAAATGCAAAGTGATGAAAAAATAGCACGTAGATCTAATTGCTCACTCAGCTCTGTTCGATAACTCTTTGATGCTTGTAGTATTGATTATCATTCCCATTTTCTCCCATCCCTCCTACCCACTCAAAGTGAAACCTACCTTACGAACGTTCCATATCTAAGCAAAAGGCTTTTCAATCGAACAAAATCATCCATCAATATGCAAAAAAAAGAGCCCACAAAAAGTACTTACATCACGTTCCGTGGGTCGATTCATCTCGCGAAATATGTTGGAGAACAGCCCATCAATCCAATCGCGGGTGGCCGGATCCAGATAGCCATACAGTTCAACCACCGAGCAGGCCTGTCGTAGGAGAAACAAAAAAAAATTAGCTTACACAATCTGAAAAGTGCACCGTTGGCCCCGAAAGCGAATCCCGACATTCAATAGATCGGTGTACTTCTGGTCTAACTTTTCTTTTTTTTTTAGTTCTGCAGTCAAATCAATAGAACCACTTCCAGAAAACTAATATCGCGAGAGATCCGCTCTTTCACTTTACCCGACAAAGGCTGATCCATTATTGGTTTCATTGGAAATGGTTCTTCGACGTTTCACAATTTTTGTTTCGGTTTTCGTTCGAATGGGAAGCATGCCATTTTTTCCTGAACTTCAATTGGAATTATGATTGCATTCGAGCGCTTGGCAAACAGCTTGTGAAGGCATTCAATATATCTGAACAACTTAGGTCATCTCAATCTGGACCTGCGCGGCAACAAAGTTAAAGCAGACACATTCAGTAATCTGGCGTATTAACTATTGACGATTTGTTTTCAGAATTGTCCGCATTGCTCTTCGAAATTGAAAAACATAACATTCGTTCAAACGTGTACACCTTCCCGGTTGGGAGCCTGCCAATGAACCGTAAAAGCTGTCAATTTAAATGAAATTTTCGCCTGGGAATGCTTGCAAGTGCGAAATTATTTTCAAACTACTGCTCCGGTTCTGCTGCTCTGTTGCAATTGTCCCGAAACGGCAATACCACAGGTGCCGGGTGACCCCCGTCTGTGGGTGTGATGTTTGTTAGTTGGTCAGCCAAAGTCCCAGCGCAACTAGCCCCCGTGGCACGGCAGGACGCGATAGTTGCACTTTCGCACTTGGTTGATTTTTAGCCCGGCCAGGTCCACCACGGGTGGACGTCCGTTCAGGTTCAGGAGGGTAGAGAAAGTGTGTGTGCATAATTTATTCAATACTCTTTTCATTTCGTTTATCGCACCGTGGTTCTGAAGTGGGAGGAAGATTTTCGGGTGGAAGAAGGATTCTCACTTTGGACCAGTATGTGCTGCAAGAGTAAGAGTGTATCGGTTTTGGAGAAACGCTAGCCTATTCATAAACTACCGATAAACACAATTGTTTGGGAATGTTGCCGCGTGGCTTGAATAGCGAAGTTGGATGCAGTTGGAACCTGGAAAGAGGGCTATGAACACGTTTGTGAGAAAACCGAGAACCGGTGGAGTATTGTGATTCATGTTGAGGGTTGCCAGTTGGATAGTGATTCCAAAAGTTCTGTCATTGGTTTGGCATGGAGGTTAGACGCTTGGCGTAAATTGGATGGCCCACGTGTATATTTATAGTCAAACAACGTGATAGACTTTGCTGATCATTAAAACCAGGGCAACTCCACAAACTGAACGCTAAAATGGAAACTTGGAAATTCCTGCCGCTGGTATAATCGTCAGCGAGTCTAAAATTACTCTTCAAATATGTTCTTGTTCTACTTGGCTGTCTACGTCATACGTTGGGTTTACCTTGCTCTCAAATTGTTGTTCTGTGAAGCACATTCACATGTCTTAACTGAAGGCTGCTATGCAAATCTAGAGCATCTAATCGTATTGTTAGTTTGTAGTACTAAAGAGTGTACTCGAAAAATATTGCAACAGGCAAAAATGATCACCAAAACTTTAATTTTAAGTTGGATATTTCTGAAAGTCTCAGGGAATTAATAACCACATATTAGCTACGTTTTTGCAATGTTGGTTTATTCAACCTTCTCCTAGGTTAAATGCCCGCACCTTGAGCTTAGCGATACCTATCACATCCTATGCATCACTTGCGTCATCTTTCTTATACACTTTCATCCACACTTT